>BGPR01005721.1:49702-89757 GCA_013235015.1 Araneus ventricosus
GCACGCGCACACGCGCACGCGCACGCACGCACACTGCACCGCACACTTACATACGCACGCTTATCCAGCGCACGCACACACACGACGTGTACCACACACACACACACACACACACATCACACACACACACACACACACACACACACACACACACACACACACTGCAAACCTGAAAGTTGAGAATGGGAAGATATATAAAATTTAGAATAACATCAAAATCAATCTAAAAAGTGGGAAGCACAAATGCAGAGTTACGTCTAACGGCGGTTACAATTTGATGTTTATCTTAATATTTCTCCAGCTAAAGCTGCACATTGTTGCCATCAGAAGAAAAAAGTAGCGTTTATGCTTGACGTATCTGTTATCACATGTAGGTGTCTCAATATGTGCTACATGTTTGCTCCATAAAATCCCTTTGTTGTACGATTCATTGCCTGATTGTTTTTGTTGTCGTTCAGAACTTCCAGCCATTTCAGACTCATAACACTGTCGTCGAGAACAGATGTTCTTTCGCATCAGTTCCATGTACTAGAAAATGAAGACGAGGTCTGTTTCTCTAAACTAAAGAACAGAAACGTGTTCGATAATGCGTACTCTTCAGAAACAGAGTTTATTTTCTTTAACTCGATCAACAAAAGGAATTCCCGGAGAATTAGGAGTTGTTTGTGCAAGTGGTCTTGGGAACGAACAAAATGTTATTGAATTTATAAAATAGCGTATATTGTTTAGAAGAAAGGATCCCCACTTCTGACCTTTCATGATATTAGGAACAAATTCAGCACTTTTATTTTTTTAGCTGAAATTTGCATAAATTATTACAAGATACTGTTTTATTATTTAAAAAAGATGTTTTTTGTTCTTTATGTTTTTATCTCTGTATTTCAATAATAATATTTTTTATCTCCATATACACTCTATAAGGATTCATGTACACTCTTCGAAGACGCCTATTGCCTCATTAAATCAATGTTGAAGAACTAAAATGTTCAGATATAAATATTTTAAAGAAAACTTTGAATTTTCCACTTAATTTGCATAATAAGAAATAAAAAAACACTTGTCGAAGAGATAAATACAGAACCCTTACACGCTTTATTGGTTTCGCAGTTAAACCATGCATTGATATTTTTTTACTGCGGTATGGACGAAAGGAGTGTAATGTTTCTTTCACAACTTCAGAGCCAAATATAGGCCAACTTATATAAAATTCCAGCTCAATTCCGTTGGTATTCACAAGAATACGGCATTGCAAGTGCTGAATTGCTTTTGATCTCTAAGAGAAACAAAATGTTGAGGGTTCTTGCACAAATTTAAATTTTAATATCAATCTATATCCTTATAAAACAATGTTTGTGTGCGTGTGTCTGCGATGTCAGACGAATCTATTGAACTTACACCATGAAATTTGACACACAGGTGTCGTAATGTGACTGATGCACCTCGAAGCCAGAATTTAAAAATTCTATAAAATTTTTATTTAATATTTCGTGTTGTTTTGGGTATTTAACGTCCGTTTCGCCTATCCATGAAAATAATGATCGGAAAAAGCAATCGATAGACCGTCGAATAGAGCAAAGCACTTATCGTTTTAATGACGTTTGTTTTGAAAAGTCAGACAATTTCCTGAATTTGAGAATTTTAAAATTAGTCAGTTTTCTATGAATTTATTAAATTTCAAAATCAAATGACTCCATCTCACGTTCTAATTTCGTTATCTTTTGAAAGTTTTTTTGAGCTAATAAAATAAACGTTTCTCCTTCATTTAAAACAAGGTGGTTAAAATACCATTTTAAGTCCATTTTTAATTAATTTTTTAATTGATGGGGTCAGAGATGTTTTTTCCGAAGGAAAGATCTATTTACGGAAATCCTGTATTCATCGAAGTGTGCGCCATCTGGCGAAAAATTAGAGCGATGGCTGTATTTGGCATCCTGCCATGAACGAAGGTAGAAACGGAATATGATGAATTACTTTTATTGCTTTAGTCTGAATGAACTATCACACCGTTTAAGGTTTTTTTTTCTGCTTTTGGTTATTTTTTTTTTCTTTGTGGCGCGTTTGTGTGTTATGTTTCTGATCAATTTCCTTACACTTCAAATCATGATAGACCATTTTTTCTAGTAGGTTAAGGGATCGTTTTGAATTATATTTTTTATAGCTTTGATTTGTTTTTTTGTTTTTATGTACTTATTGATAGTCAGGCATAAAAAGTTTGTTAAAAAACTCATGTTGTTTATGTTGAGCATTTTTTTTCTGTTTAATAATAGTTTTCACGTTGCAATTTTTTTTAATATTGTTTTGGATTAACGTACTCTGTACCGTTTCCTACAGCTCAAATATCATTATCGCGAAGAAAATAAGCGGAAAAATCAATAATGTGTATCTTCTGTTTTGATTTTTGTTCTCAAAACTTTTCACTTGTCATTGTGGGCGTTTTTTCATTTTGTTGAAGTCCTGATTCACGGAACGCCGTGTGCACTGCTAGTATTGAATATAATAGTAATATTGAATTTTTATGAAGGTTGAATATCCTGAATACTCACTTATTTAGAAATTAGCATTTCGATGATAACTTATTCGGAGGAAAATTAGCCCGTTACCGTTCATTGGTCGTTCTGTGAAACAAATTTCTCGAAAATAAAATTGGTAATTTTTTCTTTTACATTTATGATCAACTACATGTCTAATACTCATTTTGAAATAAATTTAATAATTTCAAAGAAACGTAAGTGAACTTGAAAGGGTTAAGAAGTTGTGAAAAATTAAAACATAATGTTACATTGTAAACAATTTTAATAATATATTCTTATTTTCAGAACAAAATATTAAAATACTGCAAGGAAACTGCACACATTTTATGGCTGCACAGAAGGATATCAGGAAAGATTATTTTTGGAATGTGTTCTGTTTTTTGAGCTTGAAATAAAAGATAGTGTTGTATTATATAATAATAAATTATAAACGAGAAATATCAAATGGAAAGTTTGTAAAAGTACTGATGACGAAGAGTTCAGTTTTCTTATCAAATAATAGCTGCATCATTTTTTACATATTGTCAAGAAGATAGTATAAATAGACAATCGAAAATATTTCAAGAATTTTGTTAGTGCACATAGAGCTATACTTTATATTTTAGGCTATTTGAAATCATGTACGAATTAAATTTTCAGCGATTCCTATTACGATGTATAGCTGAGGAGCAAATTAATTTTTTCAGTACTCATAAAATATGCAGTTTAATTTTCTCGTATAGAAAGTATAGAGAAGTATTAAATTCCGCGAAAAAGTTTAACCTCGAGTTTGGATGAATTCTGTACGTTTTAGATCCATGAGTAAAATTATGGATCTATATATAAGAAAATGCGTACGTGGCACAGAAAAGAGTGCAATTTCTTTTTTGCGATGGCAACTATCGGTTAATTTAGAAAACAAAATCGGTAGCCTTCTTTCACGTTATTGGCCTAACTTCATATCAGTAGTCCATGTTGCAATATTCGTCTTGAGGTGTAAAGAACATTATTTGAAAAGAAAACGATTTAAGATGAAGAATTCACAATATTTTTTCAATATAATTTAACTTTGATGAAATTATTTAAAAAGAGACCATTAGAAATGAAGCAGATGGGTTATAGCGATTCAGAGAACGTTTAGATTAATGTCAAAATAGTTTATGTCAGCGAAGATAAAATGATCAACTTTACAATTGAAGTGAACATCATGGGAGTATTGAATATTACTACTTCTACGACCATCTTGCTAACTTTTTCCGCTGACAAATTTTTTGGAGCGCTGAATCGCCAGTTTGGCTCTAGACGCTCAGAAAATCATGCCATGCATATACCGAGCGAATGCTATGCACGAAGATCATAGTTTTTGGAATTACTCGGATTGATGTTTGTCTCCTTGTCAGCGTATCGAGACACGATAATTTAAAATGTAAAAGAGATAGAGATAGGCTTAAATTAGGAAATTTTTTTGAAACTTTTGGAATATTTTTTATCGATGCATCAAGAACCTTCATACAATCTCATAGTCCACACGAAACAACTTTCTTAAATTGGTAGTTAAACGATGGGAAGAACACCCCATTTTTTTCATAGCATATATGATTATTTTTGGCTGGAATATGATTGTTGTTGCTTTTTAATAATGATACAAAAAAATTAAATATAATAATATAATAAATAAATAAATAATTAATAATAATAAATTGATTCTCATTTCTTTGAGTATTATTCCTAGTATCGTTGTTTGGAGAATATGAGAGTTATTTACTTCAGTAGGTCGAGACGTGAATATGATATTTTATAACCAGACAATTATATTTCCACATATATTTTTAGTAAAAACCTCATTATCTCTCGGAGAAGAACTGTACGCCCTCTAAACGTAATTTTCTGGAAAATATGACAAAAAGAAATGTACAGAAAACTGAGACTGAATCAAACACATTTCTTTATCCATCTGCAATCCAGCTTAAACAGAAACTAGTAGTTTCTCGAAATTACACAGCAAAAAAAATCCGTTTGTTTGTTCCTGTATAGAAAAAATGAAAAGGAGTTATAGAATATAAGAACTTTCATATTTTGTAAGGACATATTTTGAACAGCATGCAAACATTCCTTTTCTTCCTAACTGTCGAGATGCTTTTATACATAGGGAAAATTTTTCATTTTGGAAATTCAAAATTTGAAGTGTTTTGTATTCTACCTATATATACGTATGTGTTTAACCTGCAAAGCGATTAAAAAAATGGCGTGAGAAGGTTTAAGATAATGTAGCTAGAATCTCGTCATAAGCTTGCAGAGGAGAAAGTTAAAGAAAAAAAGAAAGAAATTTGCTCATTAGATATGCGTTTACTTTGCAAGCGTAAAGAACTTATCATTCTCGTTTTCATTTCCTTCTGAAAAAAATATAATCTGTGCAAATTTCTGCCTCGAAACAATTAAATATATCCTTTATTTGATTCTTTAATATCATATGAAATAACCTGTATGTCCATTGAACTGTGACAGTTTACTGAGTGTGAAAGTGTTTATTGATAGTGGAAAGACATATAAACAAGTAATATAGTGATCTGGAGATTGTCATAAAATCATCAAAACAACATTTTTACTTTCCTTTAGCGGTGCTGAGATTTTTTGAAAAGTATCGATCAATTTCACTAGCAGTTTTTTTAGAATAGTACTTTGAAAGAATAAGAAAGATCAAATAAATTCTCTCGATAACTGTAATTTTTGAGTCAAATTTTTCTCTCGATTTCTCCACTAGAGGCGTACAGTCGTGTGAATCATGATTAAATTAAATTAATTGATAATTCGAGTTTTGAAATATAAAATTATGAACTGTCATTGAGCAAAAATTGTACCAAATTTCTAAATTTAAGCACACCAGAGGAGTAGTGAAAAATCGTTACAATATACCATCTTTACAAACATAGAACATGCCAAGTTCAATAAAAGTTAGTTCAAATCATGGTATTGTTTGTTGTACTATACATAATTTTTCTATCAAGTTTGCAAAATAAATTTTTTTTCTAAATCATAAACAATTTTAAAATATCTAGCAGACAAATACATAAAAATTTTGTCATATTACATTTAAAGAAAAAGTTTCTTTCTTTGTCGTTCTTTATTCTAAATAAAGAAATTCTATCATACTTTAAGGTACATTGGAATGAATTTTTTGAATAAATATTTTTCTCTAGAATTCTCCATAAATGCATAGCGTGTGTGAATCTGATTAAATTAAATTAATTGATAATTGACGACTCTGAAAATATAAAAATTATGAACTGTATCGATATAAAAAATAGAAAGGCACGTAAAATTTCTAAATTCTAGCACACAAACAGGAAGTGAGAAAATCGATTCAATCTACCATCTTTACAAACATTAAACATGCCAAGTTCAATAAAAGTTAGTTCAAATCATGGTATTGTTTGTTGTAATGATTATAATAATTTTACTATCAAGTTTTACAAAATAAATTTTTTTTCAAATCCCATAAAACAATTTTTTAAAATACTAAGAAACAATAGCATAAAATTTTGTCATATTTACATTTAAGAAAAAGTTTCTTCTTTGTCGTTCTATTTCAACAAAGAAATTTACTCATAATCTTTAAGGTACTATTGCATGAAATAATTTTCAGATTAGTAGAGTATTGAATCACGAATCTAAATTCCTCTCTGCCTTCTTTTCTCTCATGAATAATTTATTAGAAGCGATATGTTGATTTTTTTGCATGCTTTCGTTAGAGTGAATATTTTAAACTTTTTGTTCCGTTGACAGTTATTGATATTGATTTCCGGTGCTGAGAAAAGAAACTGTCAAAATCAACACTATGAAAAAACAAGCAACGAATGCAAACAAAGAAAACAACTCAAGAAGTCTGCAACACTTTACCAGAAAAAGAGATTCCGAAATAAAATTTGAATTACCCAGCACTAATATATTTTGTCTGTAAGTGACACACACATGTTGAGATATCCTCTCTGTGTTGACCCATCGATAATTAACTCTTCAGGGAGGAATTTCGATTGCCATTCTTCCTCCTTCGCTCGTGCTTTTCCCAGCATAATGCTCGATGTGAATAGTTGTCACACACTTCAGGTTAATCCATGTTGCGTTGATGGTTTTACTACCTAATAACATGACTGGCCTCTCTTCGATCGCCACATTCTGATGGCGGCACGCAGATAAAATAGAAGAAAGAAAACTCTGATAAAAAAGAATAGTCAAGTGCATACAAATATTTTTTCTGGATTAATATTTAAGGTAGGCATTTGATTTAATATTCGCTTATCTTGCACTAAAATCGTGAAGGAATTATGCTTCTGATGTTAGAATTATTTTTTTTTTCTAAATATCATGAAATAATTTCAATTTAAATGAAATTACTATGCATTGAAGTAACTACTCTTTGCACAACTGCACTTATTTGTAACTCTGATAATGATTTAAATAATCTCCAAATATCAAAAGTTTTAACTGTATATATTTTTAGAAAAATATATTGTTGAACGGTATAATACCCCTTTCCTGATATATTGTACTAAGGAAAGGAAAATAAGTTACGCAGAGATTCTGTAATGGAATGTGGAAATAATGGTGACAAACTTGGCACTACATTTACGACTTTCGTGTAGCAAATAAGAAGTTCTCGAATATGCGAGAATTGCTAGGTCCTATCTCTACTAGGAACAGAGTTATAGAATATACGAGATTTTTATGTGACGTGCGAGCTACTAGAAAAAATAGCAATACAGCATTCCTATTAACGAGATATCATTTGAAGATCTCTTTGGAATGATGTTTCAAATCAATAAATATATAATTTTAGATTTTGGTACAAAAATGTCGTCCTTGAAATCCTCAACACTTTACCTAATGTGGATTGAGACTCAATTATTTTCGATTCATTTTGGCGAGCGGATATGGTTTCGCATAAAGATTTATTAATAACCCATTCATATAGAAAAGAGTAAGAAAAAATTGTTTGTTTTGGAGGCTTTGGCTTGTTTTGGAATTTATAAGAAGATCACTATCTAGCATTACCATGCCAAATGTAGGTCAGTATTATTCTAGAAAAATGATACAGCAGGTAGGCTAGAAAAAGATTGGGTGAATATACTAGGATAAAAAATTGATATTCTGAAATTGACTATCGTGAAAAGAAAATATGAAAATTTAAAGTGATTTAAAGATATGGTATGAATTTCAGAGTAAAGATCCAATGATTTTTTAAAAATTCTAAAAGGTTAACATGAAAGTTAACTGAAGGCCAATGTATGATAAAATGCAGGTGACGCGAGTTAAAAAAAAATTGGGAAGGAAAGCATTGGATTTCAAAGCATGGATAATCAAGACGCAGGTTAAGAGAAATTACACATTTAATTTACATTAGAAGCAAATAGGATCTGATTCCAGGAGCAGAAGTTGAAAATGAGTGAATCTGATCTTCTGGAAATGACGTCACGTTTGCGGTTGAAATTTATTATCCAATCTACAGTCTACATTTCGACCTTGGGCTTTAGCAGCAGATGAAAAATTGTTATCTTATTCTTGGTACCATACTAGTTGCACCATAACTGCTTGGAACTTAAACCAAACAAGTAATATCTGAATTGGTTCAAGTAGGTGCGTCCTAGACCATATAAAGGTGTTGTAATGAATAGTTTTGCAATAAGTTAAAATTATGATTATTATAAATTTTAGATTTGGCTTGTTTGGAGTTTATGAGGAAGAGCCATTATCTGACAATACTATACCAAATGTAGCTCAGTAACCCTTCTAGAACAGCTATTCCCAACCTTTTAGTTTGTCTAAAGGCCATACATCCTTTCTGGTAGGCTGGACCAGTGTAGATTTAAAGAAATAAAAAAAAAAACTTTTGGTTATTGCGGATTACCTGTTGTGTAAAAATATTTTTTGAGACCCACTAACTATACATACAATTAAAAAATACAAAATACATATAATACATAATATATTATTATATACCCGTATATCAGTAATTGTTTGAAGTTGACCGATTAAAATGCATTATTTATAAAACAAAAATTCTTATTACTTAGCTTCTATTTACAATGTAGAAATTTTAAAAAACAAGCGGTTAAGATTAAAAAAAAAAAAAAAACTCAATGGGATTCTTGACATTCTTTGTGGCCTACAAGAGGTTAATATCTGGTTAAACTTGACGGAGTTTAACCTCACGTCACTTTCTACACTGAGTTTGTTTCTGAACTTATGTTTAAAAAAACTAAAGATGTGAAAGCACGTTCACGTAGTCGGTGGTCGAGAGCAATAAAATCTCTCAGTGCAGGTTCGGTAATTACTACGGAGACTTTTGCAGAACATTTGTCAGAGCAGAGACCAATGATATTATTAAAACGATTTAAAAAGTCTAGTAGTATGATAGTTCAATTAACGATTCTTTGTTGTTGATGGTATTTTCACACTTGATTCCTACTGATTTTTATTTCACGACTAGCTTTCTGCTGCCCACCAATAAGCTATCAATAGCTGCCCACAAGTGGGCCGCGGCCTCCGTTGGGAACCTTTGTTCCTGAAAACTTTGTAACAAAGTAGTCTAGATCAAAGATTGGTGAATATACTAGGATAAAAATTGAAATTTTGGAATTTATTGTCATTGAAGAATAGCACTTTGAACGTGTAAAATTGATCTGGGATATAGTACAAATTTCAGAGCAAATAGGATCAATGTTGTTTAAAAATTCTAAATGGTTAACAAGACGGAAGACCACTCGGTGTGGTAAATACAAGTGATGCCGATTTAAAGAAATTGGAAATGCTGGATTTCAAAGCATGGACATTCAAGGGCATTTTATTAAATGAATGAAAATTACACATTTAAATTAGAAACCGGCAGTTTGATTCACGGCAGAAAGATGCCGTGAATGAATCTGATGATATTTCAGTGACGTCGTTCGTTTTCTGAAATTTACTGTCCATCTATACCTACACATTCGTCTCTTAGATACTAGAAGCAGATGAAAAATAGCTCTCTTATTCTTGGTATCAGATGTCTTGTTTTCGTAAAGAAATTCAAAGTTTAACAACACTATTCGATAAATCTTGAAGAGAAAAACAAGTCGTCTTTCTTTTTTCGTGTAAAGATATTCAGTGCAGCTACCGGATTTTTGTGACAGAGTAATTCATTTGGAATAAATGTGGTGCTTATTGGTTAAAAATATTATGTATCGTCATTGAATCAACAGAGCATCTAAAATGATATGGGATTAAAAAAAGTTTTAAAAAGTTTAATGTATGGTTCTAGGTATTCAAAACTAATAACTCAAATTTTTTGTCGAAAAATTCATGAACCTGTTTTAATTTCTGGAGTTTAAAAGTAAAGTTCGGTAGATATTATCCGCAAATTCTTCGCTTCATCAACTTGTTCGGAATTGTTTAAAAAAGTGTTAATTTTCATAATCACCAATTCTGATGATTGCAGTGGCCTTATAACGAACAATTCGCTGGCTTCGGCAATGGTCAAAATTGGCGCAATCTTGGGATGCAAGAATGGTCAGCAGTCGTTGTGAGTAATGACTGTGACCACCAGCGCATTGAATACACATTCTGCATCAGTTGCATTGGAACAGCCTCAGCATCATTGAGAACATGGTTTGCTCCGGCTTGTAGGCCAACATTCAATTTTTGGCGCGAATAAGTTTTCTGAGTAAAGTACATTAGTTTAAACTTGCACTATGTCAGGTTACTCCTTTATCATAAAGGTAACGAACTGGTAGACTTTTTTAGCACGAATTTACTCAGTGCAAAAAATTTCTCGGCAAAAAACAAAGTGTAATGAATGAATACGTGAGTATTGAAAACGCCTAATTCCTTAGAGTAAATTCAAACCCTTAATGAAATATTTTTTTTCCTAACCTATTTTTTCGGGTGATTTAGACGTTGTACAAGAAAAGAAGTTTTTCCTTTGCATACTGGTTACTAAAAATATTGAACCGTCAAGTATTAAGTTTCATTCAGGAGCAAATGTGAGGGGTGTTCTAATTTATCCTGTAGGTTATTATCCTCTCCCCATCTATTGTATCTCCCTGAGTGGAATGACTGCCTTACCCACAATGACATAGTCATCATATAAATTAAAGGGATAGAGAGGGAGACAGATTTAAGTCATTCTGTGTTTCATATCCACCAGTAACACCTTAATGTTTTGCAATAGAATTCCGTTTAGATGATATATTACGTTTTTCTAATCAAGAAGCTATAAAGCGTTAAGAGTAACTTTCTTTAAACCAATCGAAAAAAACAAAACCAAATATATCAGATACATTTCAATGAAAAATCATAATTCAGAAGATCATTGGAAGGTGACAAAAGTAAATTAAACACATGCATTATATTAGAAAACGGTGATAAACAAACATTGGAATATTTCGATATATCGATTTTGAAAAAATATTCTTTTATAAGAAACTACTTCAAATATTCAAGAAATGTCTGTATTTATTTATTTATACTTTAAAACGTGGAATGAATTAAAATTATTGAAAATAGTACCTAACACAAAGGTTTAAAAGAATTGCTTTATGGGGTATGTATTGTATATGCATGTATACAAATGCTTAGAAACGCAATAGGTGAGAGTTTGATGAGGAGTTTTCTACAAATGATATATTTTTGCTTTCTCGTATGCAAGTATACAAAGAGAAAATATTGTAATCAAAGATTCAAGACAAAGTTTTGACGAATCTCACGTTTAGAACCTCCCTGAGTCAGAAAAAACAATTTTGGAATCCTGTCTGTCTGTCTGTGCGTCTATCTGTGCGTCTGTCTGAACACGATAACTCGAAAAGCTATTAGAGCTACTGCAGGAGATGAAATTTGGTATATGGTCTTTAAACATAATTTGGGTTTCTTTTAAAATTTTTTGGACAAAATCCGTCAACTTGGGAGATTCTGTCTATCTGTATAATCCCGCGGTCATGTGAACGCTATAACTCAAAACTTGAACTAGATGGATAAAATTTGTTTACAGTTTCATCATCATTGAATGTAGGTCCGTATAAAATTTTGGGTAAAATCGTTTAACGCTTTCAAATTGCATATTCAATTCTTTTAATCCGATTCTTATGCGCAAAGTACTAGTAGCAATCTGTTGTTGTAAATTTATTTGCAACAATAAATAACTCATTTTCAAACATAAATTGTAATTATTTTTTTTATTGTTGTAAAATAAAATGCAAACAGATCTCATTATTTCAGCAAATCTTTTTATTTACGTGCTTTTGCAATTGTTACACGGTTGTGGTAGTATAAATTGTTTTCTTGGGAATTCAATTCAAAGCAGAATTTTTTCACTTTAGTATTCGGTGCATTGCCTATTTTATCGCACCTGCTTCAAAGTAATATTTTTTTTGAAACGTGGCAACAGATATTTAATTTCAGGTTTTGTTTGTTTGTTTCCCTTTCTCGTATGAAGTATACAAAAAGAAATATTGTAATTATCAAAAATTCGAACTCAGTTTGACGAATCTCACTTAGAAAGTGTACGAAAGTTCAGGGAGACTACTTCCGCTGGTTTTAAATTTGGATCTTC
The DNA here is from genome assembly GCA_013235015.1 of Araneus ventricosus. Lineage (NCBI taxonomy): Eukaryota > Metazoa > Arthropoda > Arachnida > Araneae > Araneidae > Araneus > Araneus ventricosus. Next base: position 61,790 of record BGPR01005721.1, read on the forward strand.
GGGCGTTATCGACAAAGACTGCACTGAAGTAATGTATTTAATTCATAAAGTATACATGGTATTCAGGATATTCAACTTTCATAAAATTTAATATTTCTCTTAGAATCGTTTAATCTCTATACAAGCTGTTTTTGAAGTTTCAAATATTAAGACAAGGTAAATAACCAAACAGGAGTTGGTGTTAGTATCATGCAAATAAAAAAAAAATGCAAAATATTAATTTCGTAAGTAATTTTTTGAGAAAGTAGTAAAAAAAAATGACAACTTTTTAACAATCAAAATACTATGGCTACAGTTTGCCACGACTGTTGAGTCAGACAGCTAACTATGGAACAAACTGAGACCACACTGAATCTACAATCGAATTTGAAAACACGAAAAAAAGTCTAAGAATGACATGTAAATTTAAGCGATACTTGATTTTAATTTAAATAGGTGAGTTCTCGGTTCTTAAAATTAGATGAAGGCATAAATTAAATTACCTTGATAATAATGCAAGAAAAAAAAAAGCATTACGTTGCGTCTGACCCTAAAGTTGCGGTGCCCTAAGCGGTACTTTGTCCTGTTGATTCTACACTTGTAAGTAATTTACGAACCATCGTCTGATTGCAATGGACATTATCATCAAAAGGAGAATGTAGTCTTCTGCATATCACGTTTTCTAGAACATTCCTGTGTGATTAGCAGGTTAATTTATCAATAATGATACATTAGTCACACTAGGATTTATTTCACCCAAAACGTTTCTTTTATTGTTTTCATTCACTTATAAATTTTTTAAAAGCAAAAAAAGTGAAACCTTTCATTGAGAGGGTTACTATAAACATGGCTGCAATTTCATAAATTCGCCATCATCTTAGCGCTTTAATAGTGTTTCTCGCATAGATTTTTGAAGCCCCACTAGAGTCTCGAGGCACGGGCGGCCACCTCTAACGTCTGTGGGAAATCCGCCACTGGTTCAACAATTTTAACAGTTGTTCTTTCGTATCAATTCCATGTATGAGAGGAAAATGTGAAGACGAAATTTATTTACTCTATACTATAAGTGTGTAAACGTGTTCGATAATTCTCTACATGTCAAAACATAATTTATTTCCTTTATCTTAAACAGTTCAAAAAAGGATTTCTTCGTAGAATCAGGCATTATTTTGTGTGAGCGGTCAATTAAAGTTCACCGGAGTTCTAAAATAGAGTACATTACATAAAAAAAAAATGGACAATGGAAAATTTTTCAGAATCTTATTTTCTATAATTTGTATTACTTTTAATATTTTATTTTTCAAACCTCTTACCATTCTGAACAATATTTCTTTGAAATTATGCTTGAGAGTTTGTATTGATAAGAAAAAGTGTTATGAAAAATTTCTCGCACATTTTCTTCCCGGATTTAATCTTTGCAATATTTCTATTTTTATAATCTCTTATGTCACACCATAAAATATTTCTATATTTTTTACATTTTTCAAATAGTTCATCAATATTGATAGAACAATAAAAAACAACTCTTTATAACAAACAAAATACAAGCATTTTATAGGGTGCTTTTCTGCTAATATTTTTGCCTTCATGTTTGAACTTTTTAAGACTCTTATAGTATACTTTTTTATAAGTAAATAATTGCCTAATTTAATTTAAAATCGAATAATTTTCAGTATCCTTTTCAGTAAATAATTAACGAATTAAATCAAAACTGAAGGAATAAGAAAGAACATCCAAAGCAAGAAAAGATGAAAATTCCCATCTTTCGTAAAACAATTTTTACCCCCTTATAAATTTCTTATTCCTTGAGCTACATTAAGACGAAAATTTCATATTTTGAATAGCATCAGTTCCCTATTATACATACTAATAGAAGGTTTGATGGGGCAGTTCTTTTAACTTTTGAGCTTTAGATAATTCATAACTGAGTGGCGAGCCTGACTGGGTATCATAAAATGTGTTATTCTATTCCACGAACCCAATTCTATTCTGGGTTTTAAAAGGGATACTGCACATAATGATTAATTTACAAAGAGATTAAATTCTTATTAAAAACATAAAATCTGTAAGAACACACACACACGCAATAATTTCTGAAACTCAATGTGAGAACAGAGGAAGAAGATATATATAAATATTTAGAATAACATCAAAATCAATCTATAAATAGGAAAGCTGTGAAAGCACAAAATACCAGAAGTTACATCTAACGGCGGTTACCTTGAATTTGATATTTAATATCTTAATATTTCTCCAGCTAAAAGCTGCACATTGTTGTTGCCATCAGAAAGAAAAAAAGTAGCATTTATGCTTTGAAATATCGCTGTTATCACATGTAGGTAGCTCTCAATATAATTGCTACATGTTTAGCTCCATAAAAATACCCTTTGTTGTACGATGTCATTGCCTGATTGTTTTTATTGTCGTTCAGAACTTCCAGCCATTTCGAAACTCATAACACTGTCGTGTCAGTAACTTGAACAGATGTTCTTTCGCATCAGTTCCATGTACTAGAAAATGAGAAGACGAGGTCTGTTTCTCTAAACTAAAAGAACAGAAACGTGTTCGACAATGCGCTACTCTTCAGAAACAGAGTTTATTTTCTTTAACTCGATCAACAAAAGGAATTCCCCGGAGAATTAGGAGTTGTTTTGTGCAAGTGGTCTTGGGAACGAACAAAATGTTATTGAATTTATAAAATAGCGTATATTGTTTAGAAGAAAGGATCCCCCACTTCTGACCTTTCATGATATTAGGAACAAATTCAGCACTTTTATTTTTTAGCTGAAATTTGCATAAATTATTACTGAATACTCGTTTTATTATTTAAAAAGGATGTTTTGTTGCTTTATGTTTTTATCTCTGTATTTCAATAATAATATTTTTTATCTCCATATACACTCTATTAAGGATTTCATGTACACTCTTCGAAGACGCCTATTGCCTCATTAAATCAATGTTGAAGAACTAAAATGTTCAGATATAAATATTTTAAAGAAACTTTGAATTTTTCATACTTAATGTTGCATAATAAGAAATTAAAACAAAACACTTGTCGAAGAGATAAATACATGAACCCTTACACGCTCATTGGTTTCGCAGTTAAACCATGCATTGATATTTTTTTTACTGCGTATGGACGAAAGGAGTGTAATGTTTCTTTCACAACTTCAGAGCCAAATATATAGGCCAACTTATATAAAAATTCCAGCTCAATTCCGTTGGTATTCACAAAGATACCGGCATTGCAAGTGCTGAATTGCTTTTGATCTCTAAGAGAAACAAAATGTTGAGGGTTCTTGCACAAATTTAAATTTTAATATCAATCTATACTTATAAAAGGCAATGTTTGTGTGCGTGTGTGTCTGCGATGTCCAGACGAATCTATTGAACTTACAGCCATGAAATTTGACACACAGGTAGTCGTAATGGTGACTGAGTGCACCTCGAAGCCAGAATTTAAAAATTTAATCTATAAAATTTTTATTTAATATTTCGTGTTGTTTTGGGTGATTTAACGTCCGTTTTTCGCCTATCCATGAAAAATAATGATCGGAAAAAAGCAATCGATAGACCGTCGAATAGAGCAAGCACTTATCGTTTTAATGACGTTTGTTTTGAAAGTCGAACGCAATTTCCTGAAATTTGAGGAATTTTTAAATAATAGTCAGTTTTCTCATGAAATTTTAAAATTTCAAAATCAAATGACTCCATCTCACGTTCTAATTTCGTTATCTTTTTGAAAGTTTTTTGAGCTAATAAAATAAACGTTTCTCCTTCATTTAAAACAAGAACGGTTAAAATACCATTTTAAGTCCATTTTTAATTAATTTTTTAATTGATGGGGTCAGAGATGTTTTTTCCGAAGGAAGATCTATTTTACGGAAATCCCGTATCATCGAAGTGTGCGCCATCTGGCCGAAAAAAATTAGAGCGATGGCTGTATTTGGCATCCTGCCATGAACGAAGGTAGAAACGGAATATGATGAATTACTTTTATTGCTTTAGTCTGAATGAACTATCACACCGTTTAAGGTTTTTTTCTGCTTTTGGTTATTTTTTCTTTGTGCGCGTTTGTGTGTTATGTTCTGATCAATTTCGCCTTACACTTCAAGCTCATGATAGACCATTTTTTAATCTAGGTTAAGGGATCACGTTTTGAATTATATTTTTTATAGCTTTGATTTGTTTGTTTTATGTACTTATTGATAGTCAAGCATAAAAGTTTGTTAAAAAACTCATGTTGTTTATGTTGAGCATTTTTTTTTCTGTTTAATAATGATTTTCACGTTGCAATTTTTTAATATTGTTTTGGATTAACGTACTCTGTACCGTTTTCCTACAGCTCAAATATCATTATCGCGAAGAAAAATAAGCGGGAAAATCAATAATGTGTATCTTCTGTTTTGATTTTGTTCTCAAAACTTTTCGTGTCATTGTGGGCGTTTTTTTCATTTTGTTGAAGTCCTGATTCCACGGGCAACGCCGTGTGCGCACTGCTAGTATTGAATATAATAGTAATATTGAATTTTATGAAGGTTGAATATCCTGAATACTCACGTATATTTAGAAATTGCATTTCGATGATAACTTATTCGGAGGAAAATTAGCCCGTTACCGTTCATTGGTTTCACTGTGAAACCACAAATTTCTCGAAAATAAAAATTGGTAATTTTTTTCTTTTACACATTTATGATCAGCTACATGTCTAATACTCATTTTTGAAATAAATTTAATAATTTTCAAAACGAAACGTGTAGTGAACTTGAAAGGGTTAAGGAAGTTGTGAAAATTAAAACATAATGTTACATTGTAAACAATTTTAATAATATATTCTTATTTTCAGAAACCGAAATATTAAAATACTGCAAGGGAAACTGCACACATTTTATGGCTGCCTACAGAAGGATATCAAGGAAAGATTATTTTTGGAATGTGTTCTGAATTTTGAGCTTGAAATAAAAGATAGTGTTGTATTATATAATAATAAATTATAAACGAGAAATATCAAATGGAAAGTTTGTAAAAGTACTGATGACGAGAGTTCAGTTTTCTTATCAAATAATAGCTGCATCATTTTTACATATTGTCAAGAAGATAGTATAAATAGACAATCGAAAATATTTCAAGAATTTTGTTATTGCACATAGGGCTTGACTTTATATTTGGCTATTTGAAATCATTGCAATTAAATTTCAGCGATTCCTATTACGATGTATAGCTGAGGAGCAAATTAATTTTTTTCAGTACTCCATAAAAAATATGCAGTTTAATTTTCTCGTATAGAAAGTATAGAGAAAGTATTAAATTCCGCAGAAAGTTTAACCTCGAGATTTGGATGAATTTGCACGTTTTAGGCCTCCATGAGTAAAATTAAAGGCATCTATATACATAGAACGCTAACGTATGTGGCACAGAAAAGAGGCTAATTTCTCTTTTGCCGATGGCAACTATCGGTTAATTTAGAAATCAAAATCGGTAGCCTCTTCCATGTTAGGCCTAACTTCATATCAGTAGCCTGTTGCAATATTCGTTCTGGTGTAAAAGAACATTTTTAGAAAAAGTAACGAGTTTAAGATGAAGAATTCACAATATTTTTCAATATAATTTAACTTTGGATGAAATTATTTAAAAGAGACCAGTTAGAAATGAAGCAGATGGGTTTAGGCGATTCAGAGAACGTTTAGATTAATGTCAAAATAGTTTATGTCAGCGAAGAGAAAATAGAGTCAATTTACAAATTGAGGTGAACATCATGGGGATTACTATCACATCTTGCTAACTTTCTTCCGCTGACAAATTTTTTTGGAGCGCTGAATAGCCAGTTTGGCTCTAGAAACGTCAGGAATATCATGCCATGCATATAACCGAGCCGAGATGCTATGCACGAAGATCAATTAGTTTTTGGAATTACTCGGATTGATTTGTTTGTCTCCTTGTCAGCGTATAGGAGACACGATAATTTAAAACTGTAAAGAGATAGATGAGGCAATTAAATTAGGAAATTTTTGAAACTTTTGGAATATTTTTATCGATGCCAATCAAGAACGCTTCCTACTAAGTAAGTTCTGCATAGTTCCACACTAAGTAAGCAACTTCCTTAAGTGGTAGTAAACGATGGGAAGAACACTCCCCATTTTTTTATAAGCAATATCATTATTTTTTGGTTGAGAAGTATGATGGTTGCTTTTTAATAATTGATACAAAAAATTAAATATAATAATTAATGTAAATAAATAAATATAATAATTAATAGAAATAAATAAATATAATAATTGATTCTCATTTCTTTGAGAGTATTATCCCTAGTATCGTTGTTTGGAGAATATGAGAGTTATTTACTTCAGTAGGTCGAGACGTAATATGATATTTTATAACCAGACAATTATGTTTCCACGATATATTTTTAGTAGAAAACCTCATTATCTCGGAGAAGAACTGTGTCTCCTCTAAACTGAATTTTTCTAGGGAAATATATGACAAAAAGAAATGTATAAGAAAACTGAGACTGAATCAAACACATTTCTTTATCGCATTCAATCCAGCTTTAAACAGAACTAGTAGTTTCTCGAAATTACACACAAAAAAAATCCGTTTGTTGTTCCTGTATAGAAAAATGAAAAAGGGAGTTATAGAATATAAGACATTTCATATTTTGTAAGGACATATTTTGAACAGTGCAGTATTCCTTTTTCTTCCTAACTGTCAAGATGCTATTATACAAGGGAAAATTTTCATTTTGGAAATTCAAAATTTAAATTGTTTTGTATTCTACCTATATACGTATGTTTAACCTGCAAAGCGATTAAAAAATGGCGTGAGAAGGTTTAAGATAATGTAGACTAGAATCTCGTCATAGCTTGCAGGGAGGAAAGTTAAGAAAAAAGAAAGAAATTTGCTCATTAATATGCGTTTACTTTGCAAGCGTAAAGACATCATTCTCGTTTTCATTTCCTTCTGAAGAAAAATATAATCTGTGCAAATTTCGCCTCTGAAACAATTAAATATATCCTTATTTGAATTCTTTAAAATCATATGAAATAACTTGTATGTCCATTGAACTTGGCTGCAGTTTACTGAGTGTGAAAGTGTTTATTGATAGTGGAAAGACATATATGCAAGTAATATAGTGATCTGGAAATTGTCATAAAAATCATCAAACAACATTTTTACTTTCCTTTAGCGGTCCTGAGATTTTATTGAAAATGCAATGGCACTCGACTAACTTAAGTTTTTTTAGAATAGTACTTTTGAGAATAAGAAAGAATCAAATAAATTTCTCTGATAACTGTAATTTTTGGAATAAATTTTTTATCTCGATTTCTTCACTAGATGGTGCAATGCGTGTGAAATCATGATTAAATTAAATTAATTGATAATTGAGTTCTGAAAATATAAAAATTATGAACTGTCATCGTGAGCAAAAAAGTGTACCAAATTTCTAAATTCTAGCACACCAGGAAGTGAGTGAAAAATCGGTTACAATATACCATCTTTACAAATATAGAACACGCCAAGTTCAATAAAAGTTAGTTCAAATCATGGTATTGTTTGTTGTACTTATACATAATTTTTCTATCAAGTTTGCAAAATAAATTTTTTTCTAAATCATAAACAATTTTAAAATACTAGCAGACAAATACATAAAATTTTGTCATATTTACATTTAAAGAAAAGTTTCTTCTTTGTCGTTCTATTCTCAAATAAAGAAATTCTATCATACTTTAAGGTACTATTGGAATAAATTTTTGAATAAATATTTTTTCCAGAATTCTCCACTAGATGGCGCAACGCGTGTGGAATCATGATTAAATTAAATTAATTGATAATTGACAGAGTTCTGAAAATATAAAAATTATGAACTGTCATCGTGATTAAAAAAAGCGCACGAAATTTCTAAATTCCAGCACATCAGAACATGAGTGGAAATCCGGTTACAATCTACCATCTTTACAAACATTGAACAAGCCAAGTTCAATAAAAGTTAGTTCAAATCATGGTATTGTTTGTTGTACTTATACATAATTTTTCTATCAAGTTTTCAAAATAAATTTTTTTCCAAATCATAAACAATTTTAAAATACTAGCAGACAAATACATAAAATTTTGTCATATTTACATTTAAAGAAAAGTTTCTTCTTTGTCGTTCTATTCTCAAATAAAGAAATTCTATCATACTTTAAGGTACTATTTGCATGAGAATAATTTTCAGATTAGTAGAGTATTGTATCAAGCGAATCTAAATTCTCTCGCTCTTTTCTCTCATGAATAATTTATTAGAAGGATTGTTGATTTTTCCTTGATGCTTTCGTTAGAGTGAATATTTTTAAACTTTTTGTTCCGTTGCAGTTTGATATTGATTTCCTATGCTGAGAAAACTTACCAAAATCACACTATGAAAAAACAAGCAAACGAACAAACAAAAGAAAACAACTGCAAGCAGTTCACAATAAAAACACTACCAGAAAAAGAGATTCCGAAATAAAATTTAATTTACCTTTAATGCGTATTTTTGTTGTTCGTTATGACACATACATCTTGACATATCCTCTCTGATTTGACCCACTGATAAATTAACTTCTTCAGAGGAGGAATTTCAGTGCCTTTCACTTCCTCCTTGTCTGCTTTTCCCACTTATGCTTCGATGTAGAATAAGCTTGTCACACACTTTCAGGCTAATCCATTAAGCGTTGATGGTTTTACTACCGACTAACAACGACTGGCTCTCGATCGCAATTGATGATGGCGGCTACAACAGATGAAGAATAAAGAAAATCTGATAAAAGAATATTACAAGTGCATAAATATTTTTTTTCTGGATTAATATTTAAGGTTACATTTTATTTAATATTTGCTTACTTGCAGCTAAAATCGTGAAGGAATTTATGCTTCTGATGTTAGAATTATTTTTTTTTCTAAATATGTAGAAATAATTTAATTTAAATGAAATTACTATGCAATTGAAATAACTTCTTTTGCACAAACTGCACTTATTTGTAACTCTGATAATCGGATTTTAAAATAATCTCTCTCAAATATCAAAAGTTTTAACTGTATATATTTTTTGAAAATAAATATTGTTACGAAACTGTAAATACCCCTTTCCTGATATGTTAGTCTTATGAAAGGAAAAACGGATTTACAGAGATTCGTAATGGAATGGATGCCAATGGTGACAAACTTGGCTACCATTTTAGCGACTTTCGTGGCAAAATAAAGGTTCTCGAATATGCGAGAATTCTGGTCCTATCTCTACTAGGAACAGAGTTATGGAGAATATACGAGAGATTTTTATGTGACGTCACATGCTATCGGAAAAATAATAAATACCGAGCTATTCATACGAGGACGAAGATCTTTGGAATGATGTTTTAAATGGAATAAATATCATAATTTTAGTGTGGTACAAAAATGTCGTGTCCTTTAAATCCTCTTACTTCGCTCAATGTGGGACTTGAGACTCAATTATGTCATTCATTTTGGCTGGCGGATATTATGGTTTCGCATAAAGATTTATTAAAATAACCCATTCATATAGAAAAAGTGAAAAATTGTTTGTTTGGAGGCTTTGGCTTGTTTGGAATTTATAGAGAAAGATCCACTATCTAGCATTACTATGCCAAATGTAGGTCAGTATTATTCTAGAAAAATGCAACAAAGTAGGCTAGAAAAAAGATTGGTGAATATACTAGGATAAAAATTGATATTCTGAAATTGACTGTCGTGAAAAGAAAATATGAAAATTTAAAGTGATTTAAAGATATGGTATGAATTTCAGAGTAAGATCCAATGATTTTTAAAAATTCTAAAAGGTTAACATGAAAGTTAACTGAAGGCCAATCATTGTGGTAAATGCAGGTGACGCCGAGTTAAAAAAATTGGGAAGGGAAAGCATTGGATTTCAAAGCATGGATAATCAAGGGCATGAGTTAAAGGAAAATTACACATTTAATTTACATTAGAAGCAAATAGGATCTGATTCCAGGAGCAGAAGTTGAAAATGAGTGAATCTGATCTTCTGGAAATGACGTCACGTTTGCGGTTGAAATTTATTATCCATCTACAGTCTACACATTCGTTTCTTAGAGCTTTAGCAGCAGATGAAAAATTGTTATCTTATTCTTGGTACCATACTAGTTGCACCATAACTACTTGAACTTCAAACCAAAACAAGTATTAATATCTGAATTGGTTCAAGTAGGTGCGTCCCTAGGCCATATAAAGGTGTTGTAATGGATAGTTTTGCAATAAGTTAAAATTATGATTATTATAAATTTTAGATTTGGCTTGTTTGGAGTTTATAGCGGAAGAGCCATTATCTGGCAATACTATGCCAAATGTAGCTCAGTATTATTCTAGAACAGCTATTCCCAACCTTTTTGGTTGTCTTCTAAAGGCCATACATCCTTTCTGGTAGGCTGGACCAGTGTAGATTTTAAAGAAATAAAAAAAAACTTTTTGGTTGTGCGGATTACCTGTTGTGTAAAAAATATTTTGAGACCCACTAACTATACATACAATTAAAAAATACAAATACATATAATACATAATATATTATTATATACCCGTATATGTCAGTAATTGTTGAAGTTGACCGATTAAAAATGTATTATTTATAAACAAAAAATTCTTATTACTTAGCTGTTACAATGTTAGAAATTTTAAAAACAAGCGGTTAAGATTAAAAAAAAAACTCAATGGGATTCTTGACATTCTTTGTGGCCTACAAGAGGGTTAATATCTGGATTTAAACTTGACAGTTTCAGCCTCACGTCACTTTCTACACTGAGTTTGTTTCTGAACTTATGTTTAAAAAACTAAAGATGTGAAAGCACGTTCACGTAGATAGGTGGTCGAGAACCCAATAAAATCTCTCAGTGCAGGTTCGGTAATTACTGGAGACTTTTGCAGAACATTTATCCAGAGCGAGACCAATGATATTGTTCTAAAAACGATTTAAAAGTCTAGTAGTATGATAGTTCAATTAACGATTCTTTGTTATTTGATGGTATTTTCACTTGATTCACCTGATTTTTATTCCTGACTAGCTTTCTGCTGCCCACCAATAAGCTATCAACTGCCCACAAGTGGGCCGCGGCCCATACGTTGGGAACCGCTGTTCTAGAAAACTGTAACAAAGTAGTCTAGATCAAAAGATTGGTGAATATACTAGGATAAAAATTGAAATTTTGGAATTTATTGTCGTGAAGAATAACACTGAACATGTAAAGTGATCTAAGGATATAGTACAAATTTCAGAGCAAATAGGATCCAATGGTGTTTAAAAATTCTAAATGGTTAACAAGACGAGGAAGACCACTCAGTGTGGTAAATACAAGTGATGCCGATTTAAAGAAATTGGAAATGCTGGATTTCAAAGCATGGACATTCAAGGGCATTTATTAAATGAATGAAAATTACACATTTAAATTAGAAGCAAATAGGATTTGATTCCACGGCCAGAAGATGCCAGTGAATGAATCTGATATTCTCGAAATGACGTCACGTTCGTTTCTGAAATTTACTGTCCATCTATGACACCTACACATTCGTCTCTTAGATCTTTAGAAGCAGATGAAAAATAGCTCTCTTATTCTTGGTATCCAGATGTCTTGTTTCGTAAAGAAATTCAAAGTTTAACAACACTATTCGATAAATCTTGAAGAGAAAAACAAGTCGTCCTTTCTTTCGTGTAAAGATATTCAGTGCAGCTACCGGATTTTGTGACAGAGTAATTCATTTGAGATAAATGTGGTGCTTATTGGTTAAAAAATATTATCTTAATCGTCATTGAATCAACAGAGCATCTAAAATGATATGGGATTAAAAAAGTTTTAAAAGTTTAATGTATGGTTCTAAGTTATTCAAAACTAATAACTCAAATTTTTGTCGAAAAAATTCATAGTCTGTTTTAATTTCTGAGTTTAAAGTAATTCAGTAGATATTATCCATAAATTCTTCCTTCATCGCTTATTCAGGTATTTAAAAGTATTAATTTTTCATAAATCACCAATTCTGATAGTGCAGTGGCCTTATAACGAACAATTCCGCTGGCTTCAGCAATGGTCAAAATTGGCGCAATCTTGGGATGCCAAGAATGGTCAGCAGTCATTTGTGGAAACCAATGACTGTGAAGCCACCAGCGCATTGAATACACATTCTGCATCAGTTACGTGGAGCAGCCTCAGCATCGTGAGAACATAGTTTGCTCCGGCTTGTAGGCCAACATTCAATTTTGGCGCGAATAAGTTTCCTGAGTAAAGAATTACATTAGTTTAAACTTACTATGTCAGGTTACTCCTTTATCACTAAAGGTAACGAACTGGTAGACTTTTTAGCACAGGTACTCAGTACAAAAAAATTTCTCGGCAAAAAACAAGAACAACAATGAATGAATACATTAATTATTGAAAACGCCCTAATTCCTTAAGGCTAAAATTCAAACCCTTAATGAAATATTTTTCCTAACCTATTTTTTCGGGTGATTTAGACGTTGTACAAGAAAAGTTTTTTCCTTTGCATACTGGTTACTAAAAATATTGAACCGTCAAAGTATTAAAGTTTCATTCCAGGGAGCAAATGTGAGGGGTGTTCTAATTATCCTGTAGGTTATTATCCTCTCCCATCCTATTGTATCTCCCTGAGTGGAATGACTGCCTTACTTACAAGTAGTATAGTCATCATATAAGTGGGGATAGAGAGGGAGACAGATTTAGTCATTCTGTGATGTTTCATATCCTGATAACACCTTAATGTTTCTGTATCAGAATTCCGTTTAAGATGATATATTACGTTTTTCTAATCCGAAATGCAAGCGTTAGGAATGTTTTCTTTAAACCAATCGAAAAGCAAACCAAATATATCAGAAATACATTTCAATGAAAAATCATAATTCAGAAGATCGTGGAAGGTGACAAAAGTAAAAATTAAACACATGCATTATATTCAAAACATTGATAAACAAACATTGGAATATTTCAGTAAATATATCGATTTTGAAAAAATATTCTTTTATAAGAAACTACTTCAAATAATTCGAAATGTCTGTATTTATTTAATTTATACTTTAAAACATTAGATGAATTAAAAATTGTGAAAATAGTACCCTAACTTACAAAAGGTTTAAAAGAATTGCTTTATGAGACATGTATTGTATATGCATGTATACAAATGCTTAGAAACGCAATAGGTGAGAGTTTGATGAGAGTTTTTTCTACAAATGATATATTTTTACTTTCTCGTATACGAAGTATACAAAGAGAAAGTATTGTAATCGTCAAAAAATTCGAACTCGAGATTTTGACGAATCTCCACGTTTCAGACCTCCCTGAGTCCGAAAAAAACAATTTTGGAATCCTGTCTGTCTGTCTGTCTGTGCGTCTATCTGTGCGTCTGTCTGTGAACACGATAACTCGAAAACTATTAGAGCTACGGAGATGAAATTTGGTATATGGTCTTTAAACATAATTTGTAGGTTTCTTTCAAATTTTGGACAAAATCCGTCAACGGGAAGTCTGTCTATCTGTATGTCCGCGGTCATGTGAACGCTATAACTCAAAAACTTGAATAGCTAGATGGATAAAATTTGGTACACAGTTTCATCATCATTGAATGTAGGTCCGTATAAAATTTTGGGCCAAATCCGTTGAAAAGCGCTTTTCAAATTGCATATTCAATTTCTTTTAATCCGATTCTTATGCGCAAAGTACTGGTAGCAATCTGTTATTGTTGTAAATTTTATTTGCAACAATAAATAATGTTTTCAAACATAAATTGTAATTATTTTTTTATTGTTGTAAATAAAATGCAAACGAATCTCATTATTTCAGCAAATCTTTTATTTACGTGCTTTTGCAATTGTTACGGTTGTGGTAGTATAAATTGTTTTCTTGGGAATTCAATTCCAAAGCAGAATTTTCGCTTTAGTATTCATTGCATTGCCTATTTTATCGCACCTGCTTCAAAGTAATATTTTTTTGAAACGTGGCAACAGATATTTAATTTCAGGTTTGTTTGTTTGTTTCCCTTTCTCGTATACGAAGTATACAAAAAGAAAGTATTGTAATTATCAAAAAAATTCGAACTCGAGATTTTGACGAATCTCCACTTAGAAAGTGTACGAGAAAGTTCAGGGGAGACTACTTCCGCTGGTTTTAAATTTGGATCTTCGAATAGTTATCGACGAACTGCACTTTAAGTAATGTATTTAATTCATAAGTATACATGGTATTCAGGATATTCAACTTTCATAAAATTTAATATTTCTCTTAGAATCGATTTAATCTCTATACAAGCTGTTTTGAAGTTTCAAATATTAAGACAAATTGAAATAACAAAATAGGAGTTGGTGTTAGTATCTTGCAAATAAAGAAATGCAAAATATTAATTTAGTAAGTAATTTTTTGAAAAGTAGTAAAAAAAATGACAACTTTTTTTAACAATCTAAATACTGTAATACACAGTTTGCCACGACTGTTGAGTCAGACATCTAACTACAGAACAAACTGGACCACACTGAATCTACAAGCGAATTTGAAAACATGAAAAAAGTCCTAAGAATGACGCGCTTAAATTTAAGCGATACTTGATTTTAATTTAAATAAAATTTGAGTTCTCGGTTCTTAAAATTAGATGAAGGCACTAAATTAAATTACCTTGATAATAATGCAAGAAAAAAAGCATTACGTTGCGTCTGACCCTAAAAGTTGCGGTGCCCCTAAGCAGTTACTTTGTCCTGTGCAGTTCTACACTTGTGAAATCAATTTACAGACCATCGCGTCTTAGGTGCAATGGACGTATCATCAAAGGAATGTAGTCTTCTGCATATCACGTTTTCTATAGAGAACATTCCTGTGTGATTAGCAGGTTAATTTATCAATAATGATACACATTAGTCACACTAGGATTTATTTCACCCAAACGTTTCTTTTGACTGTTTTCATTCACTTATAAATTTTTTTAAAGCAAAAAAGTGAGAAACCTTTCATTGAGGAGAGGGTTATACTATAAACATGGCTGCAATTTCGTAAATTCGCCATCATCTTAGCGCTGTGATGTTTCTCGCATAGATTTTGAAGCCCCACTAGAGTCTCGAGGCACGAGGCGGCCACCTCTAACGTCTGTGAGGAAATCCGCCACTGGTCCAGCAATTTTAACAGTTGTTCTTTCGTATCAATTCCATGTATGAGAAAATGTGAAGACGAAATTTGTTACTCTATACTATAAGTGTGTAAACGTGTTCGATAATTCTCTACATGTCAAAAACATAATTTATTTCCTTTATCTTAAACAAAAGGATTTCTTCGTAGAATCAGGCACTATTTTGTGTGAGCGGTCGAACAAAGTTCACCGGAGTTCTAAAATAGAGTACATTACATAAAAAAATGGACAATGGAAAATTTTCCAGAATCTTATTTTCTATAATTTGTATTACTTTTAATATTTTTATTTTTCAAACCTCTTACCTTCTGAACAATATTTCTTTGAAATTATGTGAGAGTTTGTATTGATAAGAAAAAGTGTTATGAAAAATTTCTCGCATTTTCTTCCCGGATTTAATCTTTGCAATATTTCTATTTTTATAATCTCTTATGTCACCATAAAATATTTCTATATTTTTACATTTTTCAAATAGTTCTATCCAATATTGATAGAACAACAAAAAACAAGCATCTTTATAACAAACAAAAATACAAGCATTTTTATAGGGTGCTTTTCTGCTAATATTTTTGCCTTCATGTTTGAACACTAAGACTCTTATAGTATACTTTTATAAGTAAATAATTGCCTAATTTAATTTAAAATCGAATAATTTTTCAGTATCCTTTTCGAAGTAAATAATTAACGAATTAAATCAAAACTGAAGGAATAAACATTTAGTACGAAAACAAACTCAAATGCAAAATCTTGAAGGAAAAATGAAAGAAGTCAGCTTGTTTAAATATATAACTATATTTTATTTTTACAAACTGCATAAAATATATCCACTGAGAATTTTGCTAATGTTCACCTTCTTTTATTAATTTAGAGATAATAACTTTTATTCACGATATTTATCTTTTCAATTGTGTTGTAAATTAGAGCATTTCAAAATTAATTAGTATGTAATTAAGAAAAGTGATAAAACAAACTAGGTATTACAGAAATAACCTACAAAAGAATTTAAAATTAGTTATAAATGGTTTATTAACGCTATCGTATAAAACTAAATTTTATTTTATTTCCATTGAAGTTTTCCATTCTATACAAGAAATTGTCGTAAGGTACAAGACAAACAAAAAGAATTCTGTGAAATTTTACGAAAACGATTGGCCTTTTGGGGAATAATTTAAAAATAAACAGTAAATAATGAGCTCATTGCTTCGAAATAGAATAATTTAAAAGTGATTTCTAATAAATAAGGTTTTCCACCGAGAAAGTTTCATTCATTGCATCCACATATAGTTAAATTCAAATTATAAGGTTTAATATAAAAGTTAAGTTGCAAAGAAACAGAAGGATCAGTACATTTATTTATTAATAATGAAAACTGCATCAAAACTTTTTAATTAAAATCTTTATTCAGTTAAATAAAAATACATAGTTTTGTTTTTTAATTTTATTAGTCGTTCAAAATTTGTCAGATAAATTGAAAAAAAAAATTAAATTAACGATACTCTGATACGGGATTGCTCATAAAACTGAAATGTTCCCAAAAGACATCTTGGATTTGATAAAGAGATCAGTAATATTGCTTAGTATTCTGAAAAAAAAATCCAGGAAATGATTTTATGTTTTAGTATACTTTAAATTGTATGTTTAGTATACTTCTAGTAATTTTTATCTGATAACTGAAGAGAAAGAGCGACTGAAAATTAACGTTGCGACTCGCTACAGAGGGCTCGGTAGCCTAGAGGCGAGGTTCCGGCTTCGGGATTGACAAGCTGCAAATTCGAAATCCGATCCCAATGAAGATCCTTCGTGTATGTTTGCCCGTTGAACATTAAAGCAGACCTAGTGGGTTAAACATCCTCCGCTGGTGTGGTGTGGAAATTTGGAGAGGGTGTGCCAGCTCAGGTGTAATTATCGTCATCTGATCGTAATTGGAAATTACGAAGTCCTTCTCAAAATAGCCCTCGTGTTGCTTATCAGACCTGGTGTCCGGTATACCGGACATCAACTTTGAACTGCTCATATTAATTCAATAATTGACGAAACTACATGCTGTTTTTTTTATTTGATTCTCGATTTTCTTATGAATACGATCGTTGCAAGAATTTTTCTTTTCGGGCATGGAATCATTTCATTTTTTTTAGTTTTTTGAAGAAAAATTGAGAAAATCATCATTCTTTCTAAAATGGAGCTCGATGGTGAATTTTGTTTTTCATATAATTTCTTGTTTTTAATCCTTTTTTCACCATTTAAAAGGCTTCTACAATATTTTATTACACTTTGACAACCATTTTAAAGTGAAATTTGTGTGATTTTGTGTCTTTTTTTAATTCAAATATCCGGTTTTGTCCGGATGCCGGACATGGGGTAACTTCTTTAATTTTTCATCTAGAGGCTTGAAATTTCATTTATGCTTTAATCTCTGCAGTGGTACACAGTACTCCAAAGGAAAAAATTCTAACTCAATTATTTCTTAATTCCGACTGAAGGGGTTAAGGAACGAGACGTTAATATAACTAAACTAACTTATAACGAATTATTTCAGGAAAAAGGACCAGATTTCATCGAAAACCCTTAGCGTTAAATAATTAAATTGAATTTAAGAAATCGTTAAATGTTTTAATTCCATTTTAACTTAAAAATAAAATTGCTGCTTTTTATGATTACAAATCTATCCAATTATTCCGTTGAAGGTTACCGGAAAATACATTATTATATTAAGACATCGTTACTAGCCAAAAATATTATATTCAATCCTGGAGCCAGTGGCAACTTAAGAGGTCGGTACGCAGGAAACAAGGAGCGATTTCATCACTTACGAATGACATCATGCTTGTTTCTTCGTGTCTGAGGGTTCTAAGCAGAGCTCCGTGAAGGCAAATTTGTTTTGAATACAGAGTTTTATTGTTCAAAATACCGATTCTTGGCGTTTAAAACAAAATTAGTTCCAAACATATTATATATTTCCAAATATAACAGGACCATATTTAGGATTAAATAACTAGGCCTACTGATATTTAGATTAGATTTTTCCATGATATCAGCTTGAATACGACCAGTAACTGAGGGACCGGTTATTTTTATAATATGTGTCTAACTCATGAACGAAATTGCTATCATGCGACAATGTAAAGCATTTCTAATAGTTATAAAATCGTCCAAAAGGGACCACCTAACCTTTAACCTAACAAAGAAATAAAACTATTATCATTTGCGTTCTTATTCAAAACATAATTATCTGTTCCCATTTTAAAAGTTCCTGGGAAAATGCGCTGATATATTTGTGAAACTGTATTACAAAGTGAGAAGTTTACAAAAACTTCAAAAGCCACAAGAAGATTCATATTAATGCACCTCCATAATGCAAAACTCCTTTCAGATGCAGACGAATACAAATGGTATTTTAAAAACGTTTCCTTAAACCTTCAAAAATAACTGTCTTGTTTTGAGAACGTTATAGAAGTCTCTTTCTGAAAATGACAATTTATCCATCTCGTTTCCCCAATCCGATGTAAAAATTTTCTCCTAAATTAAAGCAAATGTATCTCCTAAGCTCTTTTGAGTAACGTTTTTTTCATAATCCAAAGTAAATCTTTTCCTATCCTTAATTTGAGTTTCTTTAAATACTCGATGCAACTCAGTGTCCGATTGGGTGATACAAAGCAAGGAATTGGTATACGCATTTTGATTAATGGGCGTTTATGCATAAAAAATTTTCCAAAGAGGTAAGGTTTTCTTTATTTGGGTTTTATTTCATTTCACAAAGTTATGAAACTGTTTATATCACTGAATTCTGCGTTTGATCAGATTAATTAAATTCTCTTTGAAGGTTTATCTTTTTGAATATTTAGAGCCTTTCAAGGTGGCTTCTGTCTCAAACAAACAAAAGAAACAGTAATTCCGTAGAAGCATCAAAAGCAGCGGCATATCGAAAAGGAAACGCAGCTTTGATTTTATCGATATGTTGAAGGATTTGCTTTGATATAATATAATGCCGGAAACGTTAAAACACTGAAGTCAAAAATTACTCTATAATGCTTCTGCAAGCTTTCTTTGAAATTAGGCTGTTGGTATTTATGTATATTTTGAATAGGGATTTGACAGCTTTGTATTTCAAATTTAACAAAGTGAAGATTTAATGCACGAGGCCCATTCCTAATCGTTGCCCAATTAATTTATTTTTTTAAGCCGTTGGAATAGGCCTATGATTCAAAATTGAAAAATGCTTTCAATAACGTCAAAAGAAATTTTATTTATGGTGAGTCAATTAATTTACTTCTGAAAGATTCGAAGTCTAAATTTTATTCGGTCCTTTTGGTTCTTATTAGTCATAGCTAGAAAAAGCGTCTTGTACACTAACATTTTTAAACAATGTGCACTCTTCTGCGACTAAAAACTCACCAAGATTGAAGCAATTAATATCATAATATTTTAGATGATTTTAAACCATTTCAATGGCCGGCTGGTAGAAGATTGGCCTATCACACACGACGTTTCCTCGAGGAGACTGTTAATTGGCAAAATGATGAAATTGAAAGCTCATATCGATCAGTTTGGCAGCAAAAGAGTGAAAATTTCAGTCTCGCTCAACTATTTTTGAATGTTCTTGAATAATTCTTTAGAAATTATTAAAAAGGAGACTCACGGAATTGGTCATAATCATTGAAAAACACTAACTAATTTGTAAATGCTTCACCAACTCAATTCCCAGAGAACGACATCTAAAATGCGACTATGTGAGGAAACATTTACCTTAATAGAAGCAGCTTTATTATCAACGATAATCTTTGAATAAATCCGGATCTTCGACTATACTTTTTCAACAAATTATTGTACTTAAGTATCCATTTTAGATGGCTCCTCATGAGAAAGTTTTTTGTTTTATATTGTATTCTCAAAAGAATTCGCAAATTTACAGGTCTCTGCAAAATGACACAGCATTATATGTTTAGTCTATTTATGTCATATGTGTATCTGCGATAAGATTCCCGCAACTTCTAATTAATAATCTGAGAAAAGCTGGAACAATCCCCATGATAAAAAGGTCTAATTGAAAGTTGACCAGGAATCAAATAATAAATTATATGTAAATGTAAGCGAAAGTAAAGAAGGCAAAAATTTATAGTAATACATTTGGTAAGTATTACTTATTTCGACTAAAATGTCATTTCACAACAGGAATTATTATCCGTCTAGTTGTACCAGAATTCCAAAAAATATGCCTTGTTGATGAGTTTGAATTCTTACGTAATCAAATTTTGAACAGTTTTTCAGATTGTTTTTTTAATGCAATTCTGTGGTTCACCTCCAATAAAATATTTGTTTCCTCATGTTCACGATCTATTTCATATATTCTAATAATGTCTGAAAACTCGAAATCGGAAACAGAATTTATTTTATCGTCTTTCCCAGATACCCACTTCAGAAATAAAATATGAGCGAAACTGCTTGTGCAATACGTATTCTAGTTGAAAATTGTAGAGCCTCATTAAATTGGAATATATGTAGCGGAATAAAAGTTTGAAGACATTTTTTTACTTGAATAACATTTTCCTTTGGCATAAAACTGAAATGACAGAATGTCTTATTAAATTAATGGCGAATTTATCTTAAACATGAATATTCACTTCTAGAAATTTTGGATATAAAACGGAATTGTCCTTCATCCTCAGAAATAAAAAGTTTTAGTGAGGAAACACATAGAAATAAAAGGCTTTATTTCCATTAACATTAAAGAAAGATAACTTCTGTATGTTTTATGGCATAAATCTATTCTTAAAACTTTTTATTAGAAATAAAGTTTTAAAGTTAATAACGTTTAATATGATTTTGAAATTGCATTTTTGTATACAAATAAACGATATGTTGAAATAAAGTGGATATTTAAAGTTTCATTTCAAAACTTTTGGCGCGCACTGTAGAAGGATGGCATCCAGAGTCCATTTTACTGTCCTGCTAAGCGTATGTCGTTTTTTTTTAATTTTCTGATTTTTCCTACTTAGTAATGTTCGTGAGCTGCCCGACATTATTCCAAAGTAGAAAGGGCTTATATTATTAAGAAATAGTAGAAAACCACCAAAGAAAAAAATGTGTTCTCATAAAACTAGCGCAATGTACATTTACTAAAATGTTCATAACCAAAAGTTATAGTTCCTTTAGATACGCCTTTTAGGCTCAGGACGGCAGTATAGTAATAGGATCATCTTTCACAATAAAAATGTAAACCTTACAAATGATTAAAGAAACTTTTAGACCTTTCATGGAGTGCATGAAAAAAATGCAATTTTTTGCAATTACATAAAGAACGGTACAGGCGTGCAAATGTAGAATTTAATGCATATGAATTACTTACATTTCACGAATTATAAAGTGTATTTGTGGCGTTAAAGTCACGCCAAAAATTAATACATTCTATATATTTAAAAAAAACATTTTTTATACTAGTTAAAATTAAAACATTTTAGTATTTCAAAAGAGACGTAGAAACTTAGTCTATTGTAAAAGAAAGCATATTCTCATTTCTTTTCTTTCTGATGAAGCTTTTTTAAAAATTAACATATTTAGGAAGAAACAAATCTGTATCTCTTTCGTATCATTATATCCAGTTTATTCTTATGTTGCCATGAAATAAAATAGAAACATCTTTCCTAAAATTATTACGCTTGTAATTCTCTCTTTGCTTATGGAAAAACGAAGCAAATTTCCTGTCTTCGTTGTTTACTGTTAAAACAAAATTTCAAAAAGCCGCTTTGAAATGAGAAACTTTATTTGGCCTTCTTTCTGTTAAATAAAAGTAAAGGGAAAAAAAGCTGAAAAATATGTATATTCCAGTTCCTTTATGAAGCGTGAATACATGGCAAAATAATTATGACATTGGAGTGAAAAAACGAAATATTTTTTAAAGCACGAGAAGATGCAAATTTCTATCTTTCGTAAAACGATTATTCTATTATTTTTTCTTCATACATCTTCATCTTTTAATTCCTTGAGGTACATTGAGATTCTGACTAGAATTTTCCATTTCGAAAGCATCAGTTCGCTATTATATGCGCTAATGGAGCGTTTGATGTGGTAGTTCATTTAATTCCCCTTTAGGCGACTCATAACTGAGTAACGAATATGATTGGATATCGTCGTTGCTGGAAGGGAACGTGCAAAAAATTATTAATTTCAAAATGAGATCAAGTTCTTATTAAAGTTCAGCTGAGAAAAAAGTGCTTTTTTATGTTGATACGACATTTAATCCAATACTGAGGGATTTCTTTAATTTTTCAATGAAATTTGTGTATTGTTAGACGATATCACGTTCAAGCCTGTATTATACAAATATATCGTAATAAAAGATTTATAAATCTGTAAAGATGAGATTGAAGAATGCTGAAAATATAATATAAAAATGTTATTTTGACTTAATTTTGATTAAAATGACTTAATTAAAATCATTACTTAGTTAATTGAAGTTTCTTCATTGAAATTTATAGCTTCTTGTAAGAAGTGATTTCAATAAATGTTGATTTAAAAATCAATGAATTGCTTGATGTTTCAACTCAACGGTAGAATCACCTGAAGTCTCCAGTTCCGTTGACCTTTCACTCATCCTATTTAAAATTCACTTTACCAGCTAAATAGTACCACTGGCAGGTACCACGAGTACGTGGATGAGAAGCTGGCGGATAAGTAAAAGGGGTCTCGCTTCCCTGGTGGATACAATAATGGTTGGGGCTTACCCTCTGCCTGTGATAGTGAGTGCTTACAACGGGAGATGTCAGGCCGTGGCAGGTGGTGGAAATGAGAACTCCGGTCTCATCACTCGAGCTGTCGCAGAGACTGCCTTTCAGATGCAACGGACGGATTCGCGCCACGCCGAGGGGATTTTGATATGAATTGCCAGCTAAATACATAACAGCTACTCCGTCATGGCATCTGTAGTCAACTGTATCTTCATTTTATGCAGCATTCTGGGCTAACTTAGACAAGTTAGGAACAGAAATAAAGATATAATTTTCTGAAAAATGGCAATGCTCATTTCATAGTAAAACTTTAGAGCAGATAATGGTGGAAATGTTGAAATTTTTATTTTGTGACATTTTTGATAACTTAAAATTTTTGTAACATTCTTCATACAAATACTCAATACTTAACTACAAGTACTCAATTTTTAAATAGTAAGTATGACAAAAAATATTGGGTTGAAGAACAATTCATGATCGTCTTTTCGAAATTTAGAAAAAGCACGCAGAAAAAAGACCTTCGAAAAATGCTTTATGCTATTTGAAAGAGAATTTATGCATTACAAGATAGTTTTTTTTAAATGAACTCTGCGCCTTTTTACATCATTAAAGTCGAATTTCAAGTTTACAAAAAAGAGCATTTTCGAAACTATTTGCTTTGTGCATTTAATAGAGGTATTTAGGTCTCCGAAGCTGCTCGTGAGATTTGTGCTGTGTTTGGTGAATGAGCAATGCCCCAAAGTTCTGCCTAATGTTGGTTTTCCAGTTTCAAAAATCTGAATTTCGACCTTAGAGATGAGTTACACACCGGTTGAATGGTTGAGTTTGATGAAGTGCAATTGAAGCAACTTTTCCTCGAAATCCACCTTAAACCATCACAGACATAAAAAAATGAAAAAATAAGAAAAAAACTGATTAATAATAGCTCAACCAAATACATTCATGAAGAAAATTCTAAGAAATTAGTGAGGTTCTAAAATGGTTGGAATTATTTTAGAAATAATTTTTTTGCAATATAGTTGCTTATAATACACTAGCATACAAAAGTTAAGGAACATTTCGTAAAATGCGAGAAATTTGCAATTGATACGAAAAATATGTTTCGAAATCAGTTCTGGAGAATCGTTTGACATTAAATAGAGTATCATATACATGTTACAGTGAAGATTCGGTCACGAGGGCAATTAGGGGGACCATCAGAAAGGGATGAATGCGAAAATGGAGTTTCACCCATCCTGTTCCACAGAGAGCTGATGACGAGATGTAACTTTTATCAATGGTTATGGTTTAATGTGCATAATATTTACATGCATTTTCGTAATCATATCACAAATATTCGAGAAGATATAAATGTTTCTTTAAAAAATCCCAAATTGTTCCGCATGTGTTTTGTTTATAACATGCAGAGTTTTCATTCCAATTATTCGAAATTTGCAGAACACTTGACAATATTTTAGAGAATCATTGTATTAAACTTTGCAGTAAATACGTTGAATATTACAGGAAATATGAGTGTTTGTACTAAATAATTTTTTGCTGCGCATGTGCGAGACGCAGCCGAATTTTTCTTTCATAACTTCAAAGCCAGGTATATAGAGCAACTTTAAAAAAATTCCAGTCGAATCTCATTAAAATGCAGAAAGCTGTCGGCATTTCAGTGAAGTGAATTTCAATTTCTCTTTAAGAGAAGCTAAATGATGAGGGTTCTTGCACAAACTAATATTTTTTAACGAACGCTTACGAAAATGCTTGTAAATATTATGCACATTAAACCATAACCATTGATAAAAGTTACATCTCGTTATCAGCTTTCTGTGAAACAGGATGGGTTAAACTCCATTTTCGCCTTCATCCCTTTCTGGTGGTCCCCCTAATTGCCCTCGGGACCGAATCTTCACTGTAATATGTATATGATACTCTATTGAATGGCACACAATTCTCCAGAACTGATTTTGAAATATAGTTTTCGTATTAATTGCAAATTTCTCGCATTTTACGAAATGTTCCTTAACTTTAGTATGTCAGTGTATTTTTATGCATTAATCTTTATAATATATATTTTTTTATTATCATATCTTTGCGGTGCTCATACATTATTTTGCGTTCATGAAAGAAAAAATGAAATTGGCATGTCATGCAATCTTGAAAGGAAAAATGAAAATACGTCTTGATAATAACAATTTCTAAATATTATCGTTGGTTTCAAAAATAATTGATTCTTGCGTGTTTACGTTTAAAGGAGAGCAAATTTTCTGTCAATTTAATGCCTCCAATACGTACACACTTTAAGTAAATCAATTTTAAGCTTTAGATATATTTTGTACAAAAATTATTTTTAGATTGGACAAGAAATGTATCATGCGTAACTTAATTTTCCCATCATTTTTTCATATGAAGAACTTATTGAAAGAAATACTGATTCTTCTTTCATGTTTCCGCCGGAGTGAATAATTTTTTCACGTTTTTTTTCCTTTTACAGTGCATTGATGTTTCCTGTGGTTGAGCAGATTTTACGAGATGATTGAGACGGAAAAAAAGACGAACAGTTCTCGATAAAATTATTTGTAGAGGAGAAAAGGTTCGAGGCAAAATTGTCCACCTTTAAAGGTATATTTGTTGTTCGTTAGCAAACGCATACATCAGGACACATCTTCTCTAATTTTACCGCTCAACTTTTACAGCGGAAGAATTTCGGTGCCTCACTTCATCCTTGTCTGCTTTTCCCGCGTAGTTTCGAGAGACGAAGTGGGTTTGTCGCTTTCAGATTAATCCATTAAACGTTGAATGGTTTTTACTACAGACAACGCTTAAAAGCTACAACCGGTAGGGAGTGATGATGGTGGATGCAATTGACAAGGAAAAGGAAAACTTCTTAAAAAGATCAAATTACTGTATAAATATTTTTCTCTGGTTTAATATTTAAAGTTTTATTTCAATGAGCACTGATTAGTTCAATAAACATTTGAAGAATACTTGTTTTTTGGTATGCATTATTTTCTTTCAAATAAATGGAAATACAATTCATTGTTTTTATCCAACTAACAAAATAAATCTAGAATTTAAAATGAAAATGCATTCCAACTGTCATGTCCATTTTCCTCAAGACTTCTTATCCTTAATCACTTAATCTCTGACTGCTATAAAGGTTTAAAGGCTCTATTTTTTAACGTAATTTCTAGTACTTTTTTATTCTTATAGAAATAAATTCAAACCAAGTACTGTTTCGCGCACTTGAGCTTTTTATAGTGTTAATATTAATATAAGAAAATATTGCTTTCTTTGTCCGTAAACAACAAGGAGAATTTACACTTCCGGTTTCCTGTTGTATTTACAGCGCAGCCACAGTGATCAATGACGTTAGTGAATTATTCTCTGATGTTGTTTAATTTTCACAGTGAGATATTACAGAATATCCGTCCATCTGGAGATACGGTAATGGGCATTAACAAGGAACATCATGATACTGTAGGCTCTTCAACATCTTAGAGGTATCAAGGGGCACCTTCCGACAAACCGAGGGTGGATGTCAGTGTGCCAGTAGTACTAATATGTATCCTCGATATACCGACACTGCCTGGTAGCGCACGGTTATAATTGCATCACCTACGTCCAAACGTCTTAGAAAGCTTCTGTTATGATGGGGTGAAGAGAGAGTGTCTCTTCACCCTATAGAATCTCTCTCGACAATACCAGAAAGGATTTATCATCTCAGTTCAAATTAATAAAATACCTTTTAAAATATCATTTACTAGAGGCTCAGGGCCAAACTTTAAAGTGGCAGGCGTACATTTGAAAAAACCATATTTTTCCCATGGAGCAGCTATATGTGGCCTGTTCACGATAGTACAGTCACAACCTCTATCCGATACCAAATAACGCGGTATACAAAAAGTATATTAGCATATAAACAATTTACATATATATCAGCATACATTGTACGGTACTCCTGTCAGGCTGTCCAATTAAAGTATTATCAACCATCCAGGCTTTTATTTTCCCCTTTTCAAAATGCAACAGAACATTTACATTCGTGAATTAAAAAAAAAAAAGAATAATTCAATTCTTCGCGCACAGAAGTCATGAGGTAACAACTAATATATAATAAATGCGAAAGTGTGTCTGTCTGTCTTTCTGTCTGTCTGTGTCATTTGTTAAACTTTCGACAAACCACAAAACCGATTTGGATGAAAATTGGCAGAGTTGTACGCTTAGAAACCAAGAACAGTAGTTGTAAGGCTAGGTGAAATCACGTTAAATTAATTATTTTTTGACTACAGATTAAAATAGTTAAAGAAAATGATGACTCCGCGATTCGCGATGAAGATTTTCAATCTACAGTCATGTCATCCCTTCAGGAATGCGAAACATGTGGAATAAATTATTTTAAATCAACTATCACGTAATCACTTTTTTTCACTGTAACACAAACACATTGTCCATTTTAAAATTATATTTATACCATCTTAAAGAATAAAAATTTTACCTTTTCAAGTACAATTTTATTTCTGTGACATTTTCATTCAATTTTTTATTATTTTTAAATTTTACGTGCAGACGATTTTGAAATAACATAGATTTATAGCTACTCATTTGTTAGAAATGGTTGGACTTTGAACTAATTTACCTTTATTTCTGAAAATTTTGCTTATATTTATAAGTATCCATAAAAATAGGATCAGAATTTATGTATGTGTCTGTCCGGTCGATCGGTCTGGTCCCAAGAACTCCCTCTAAACAGGTGTGAACGATAGCTACGTGAAATTTACACGGCATTCTAGAGCATATTTTAGGTCCAAAGATTATTTTCAACTTTCAGGTTAATTACAACTTAAGATATTTAATTAAATAACAGACATTAGCCGCTTTTTTAAACCTAATGCTTAGACGTTTTACAATAACTTCTGAAATCTTTATTGAACCAACAATTATAATTATGCCATTTAAGAGACCAGAAAATGATCTTTTATTACTATTAATTCCATTGCGATGAAATGTTTCTCCGATTATATAAGGTTTAAAAAATATTTTTAACGTAATTTCTAACAATACTTTTCATTCTTATAGAAATAAATTGTAAATTACTGTTTCTTGCGGGCTTTTACCAGTGTG
>BGPR01005722.1:0-61421 GCA_013235015.1 Araneus ventricosus
ATGGTTTCTGCTTTGTCAGTGTTTGTGAAAGCGATACTGGTGGGGCCGTTAAGGACGGAAGTTCTTGTATGTTTTTTGCGCATTTTCTTAGCAGTATCCCAAAGGGAGTTGTCGCTAGGCTGCAGTACAATAAGTTTATCTCTCCATCCGGAGTGGTAGAGTGCTTTCTTAAGATTTTTCGCCTGGTTATTAAAATGGTTATAAAGTTTGTTGAAGGCAGGGTTTCTAATGTTTTGCCAGTCTCTTTAGGCTTTGTTCCCGAGGGAGTGGATTTTTCTGAGTTTACTGTTAGTTTTAGCGATTTTTGGGTCTAGTTCTTTGGAGTTGATTTTTATAAGCGTTTAAAATTTCTTCAGTGAGGGAATCAACACTCTTGTCTAAATCATCTTTGTTATTGATGGTGTGAAGCGGGTGTGTGGAGAGGTTGCATAATTCTATTGTGTATTTTTTATAGTTGGTTTTAATAATTTTGTCTGGTTTCGGTGTGTGATAATTAAAGTGAAAATTAATAATGATCCGAGCTCAATTCTGGGACGGAGTTTATGTCATAAGGGTACAGAAAATTTTTGGTTATGGCCAAGTCGATAAAGGAAGCAGTATAAAGTCCAGATCTGGTGGGAGTAGGGGGTGCAATTATATCAAGTCCTGCTTGCTGTTCGGCCGGTCGAATTACGACGGCAATAAATCCCCAACGATGGGCTATTTTATTTGTTTGATTTAGAAAAGCTTACTATAGAGAAAGAGTTCTTTTTTCTCTCTCACACTTCCTGGGGGCCTAAATTGTCTTCTGTTTAAAGGGGCCCGCTTGCCATCGGGCAAGCTGGCAACCTCGCCAGTCCGCCACTGTTTGTCTCTGTTTTTAAAAAACATCTGATTTTTAATAGCATCTCCTAAACTGTCCTTTTTATTAATTTAATAAATCAATAATAAATTGTAAAAAAACTAACTCTTTTTTATTCTAATTTATTCTACTGGCAAAACGTAGTTATTATCGAAAATCGCTCTCTCTTTGACTTCAAATCATATTCTCAACTCAAAAAATTAATGAAATCAAGAAGACAGTTTAAAATAAATCGTATACGAATCGAATCGAACTATGTATTAGCGAAATTTATCTTCTCCTAGCAGCGTTTAACTGGCCGAGTGGTTAGCGCGTCAGCTTCGGAACCGGTAGGTGGCGAGCTCTAATCCGGGTTGTGTTCATGCTCTGTTTTTGCTATAATTTGCAATGAGTTTGACGCGGCAAGCTTGCTGGAAGTTCGTCCCATGGTGACTTCGAAGCTTGCGTTAACTTGTTTCAAACTTGCTGTAAACTTGCACTCTTGTCATGTCAAACTTGTTTCTAGCTTGCATTCTTGTCATGTCAAATTTGCTGCAAACTAAAATTGCTATCTGGGTTACAGATAATCTTTGTCTCTGTTTAAAAAAAAACATCCGATTTTTAAGACCGTCCTTCTTTTTATTAATTCAATAAATCAATCATAATTTGTAAAAGAACTAACTTTTTTTATAAAAAAAAAATTTGAAAATTTCCTTATCTTTTTACTAAATATAGAACTCGCACCTTAAAGAAAACTATATCGCCTTTTTTTTAACGTTGAAATTTTCAGGGTCATAAACAAAATTAAACCTAAAAAACAGTTAATGTTTGTCGAAAAATAATAACTTACATTTTGTCTCATTTTAAAAGTAATTACTTTTGATCCCTAATTTCATAATTTATTCTGCTAGCAAAACGTAGTTATTAGCGAAAATCGCTCTCTCTTTGACTTCATTAGCACAATCTTTCTTCTCCTCTCAGATGATGGGTTTACACGCGAAAAGTAGAAAACCGACAGTAGGTTGACGCATGCGCAGAATCATAAAAGTTTTAACCGGGCCACGGCAAGTCTCTGTCCGAACTTGACAGCGACATCCTACTGTCGGTTTTACTGTTCGCGTGTAAACCCCGCTAGAGTCTAGCTGGCTGATTGGTTAAGACGACAGGTTTAGGAAGCCGGAATTCGGGGGGTTCGAATCCGAGGTTGTCTTTGTACTCTGTTTTTGCTATAGTTTGCAATGAGTTTGACGCGGCAAGCTTGTGACAAGTTTGACGCATGGTGACTAACTCGTTTGCGTTAATTTGTTTCAAGCTTGCACTCTTGCCGTGTCAAAATTGTTGTAAGCTTGCAGATTTGAAGATCAAGATTGCTGCAACTTTGCTGGAAAACTTGCAGATTTGAAGATCAAGATTGCTGCAACTTTGCTGGAAACTGAAATTGCTGTCTGGGAACCTTTTATCGACTGTGACTGCCAAATATGGTATTTTTTTCATTAGCGAAGCAGCAATCAAAATGCGCCCCGAAAGTGCAAAGTTCGCTAACCTCTTACTCGCTTAATTTTATACTGTGCTTAGCTTACCGCTCTCCGCTTGTGCTAACCCCAGGACCCGGAAAAATCTTGATTATCATCAGACCATACATTCTCTGTGCATCAGACTAACCGTCACTATTTCCTTGCTGAGACTGCAACCGTGCTCTAATGAAAAAATCCTCTAACTAAAAATTTCACTTTCAGCAGAATAGCTTTCGTTTCGAATCGTGTGAGAACACGAAGACAAATATTTCTTAACTTTAATATTTTTGTTGTAAAGATGCCATTTTATCCTCATTAATGATTTGATTAGCTTAGGACAGGTTGATGTTATATCTTCCTTAGTTGGATATGAACAGCAATGAAAATTACATCGTAGAAGGTATAGGAAATGAAGTTTTGTTGTCAGTGACGGGTTTTGTGTGTGTTATTGCAGGTTCATATTTTCTGTATCAAAGGTGAGGATTTATTGAAATAATGAGAGTTTTCTGTACATTTAATAGCAAAAGAAATTGTGAGTGATTATACATTTAGAAAGCATCAAGCATAAATTGAATTTTCTCCATCAAAATCTAAGGACTGAGACCTTGGATGCTTGGTTATAATATTACTTCTTAAAGCAAATCGGAGAAAAAGTTCATGTGATTAGTTTTACAGATGTGTCAACTTTCCCCGATGTTAGATTTATTATCCCCCCTCCCCAAGGAATTTTCACATAGAACATTGGCATGTGTATTTCAAACACTCGTAAAATATTTTTTTCTGAGGAATAACAGTTTAAATAAGTAGTTGTTTATTTCTTTAAAAATACAAAACAGTTGTCAAACAATTTAAGATACAATAGTTTTACTTAGCAAAATAGTTTATTAAGGAAAAGTTGGGAGAATGCATAAAGATTTTTTAAAGTTCTGTTTATGCTTTTGGATTTTTTTCCCCCTACAGAAAATACTAATACTTGGCCTCTGTTATGTTTTGTTATGAATGTGTACTTGATTTTATAAAATTGTTTAGTGTTCAAAATAACACATTTATAATGCTGTTTTGAAGTAAATACTAATATTAAATCATAAAACTTGCAAGATTTTCAAATCAATCGCTGGTTTGACGTTTAAAGAGATTGATATTCTCAATATATAAAGTGTAAATCATCTTGAGTTGCAACGGTAATGATTTTTTTATCTATATGACTTGTATTTGCTACTCTTTTTATAAATTGTGAATGACAGTAATTTGAAGAAGTTCCAAGGAATGGCTCAGATTCTGACAAGATACAATGTTCGAATAAAATACCTACAGCTGCTTTGTTTGACAACTGTTATCACTGAACTTAAATTTTGGTGTGAAATATCGTGTGTAATCATATTATCAGAGATGAGATTTTTCCGCTTTTTGGCGGATTTCTGCTTTTTTGTTATTTTGGAGAAATTCCGCTTTTTTGTCTTTTTTTTATCGCCCGGATTTCCGATTTTTTCCCCCTCAGAAATTTGATTTTTCTTCCGAAAATTTCGCTTTTACGCAAAGAAAAGAAACCTTCCTATCTTCTGTTTTCGAAAGAAAATTCTGGAAAAATATGCTTGACCGTGCGGCTTAACTCCACCGGCTAGGAAACTAGCTGATTCATCTTCTACTGACGAATCACCATTATATCAGCAAGCTCTATAAGGTGAACATTCCAACATTCAGTGCCATTCAAAGTATTAAGTACGACCTTTTTGCAGAAAACAAAACCTCTGTGGCATATCTTGCAAAAAAAGATTTTTTTGAACTTGTTTATTAACTTCTAATGTGAATGTTTTAATAATAAGTTAATATTCTTTTTCTTATTTATACGTACTGAATTATAAATAATTAAGTTATTAATTATTATAGTGTAACATTTCCATCATGCTGCAAGTTCTAATGTTTTACTTCTTTCGGTTATAAATTATGGTACAATTTTTTTGCTCTTGGACGATTTCAGTCTTTTTCCTTTTTTGCCAATCTCTTCCCTGTATTATCAAATATTTATATCTTTAAAATTTGTTGAATATATTATTTTAGTTTCAATAAGAACAGTATATAATCTTAAATATAATTGAAGTTTCAAAATTCTCGCCATAATATTAGTTAGTCATATTTGTCAATAAAACATGCGTAGGATGGATGAAGGTTTGTTCTCCGGCGTATGCTCCAGAACGGGGTTCTTAGCCTTTGCCGGGTTACCAAAATACCACACAAAAATCTAAAATCTGTCTGAAGCAAACAAGAAGGCTAAAATAGCCTTATAAAACATGCATATTTATAAGTAAAAGTGGTACTTGCGTATTAACGCCACCGAGGCTACAGATTGACGGTAATGCGGCAATAAAGAGCAATGTTGTTTACAAAAATCGCCAAATTGGCGGCACTTAAAAACCGCCAAATTGGCGTTAATACGTAAGTACAAAAACCGCCAAATCTGTAGCTTCGGTGGTGTTACTACGTAAGTACCGTAAAAGTTTATTTGACATTTAAAATACAGACATTATCAAATTTAAAAACTTACGTTGGTTGTGGGAAGGGGTATCAAATTGTGTCCTTGTCTCGTAGATAAAGTTGCCTCAGGCGGCCCCTGATTGTGCAAAAGCCATACATGATAAGTAAAAAAAATGTTGTATTAAATAAGGGAACAGAACTCTTGCAAGTTTCTTTGCAGGTTAATATTCAGTGAGTAATGAGTCGATTCGTGATTTTGCAGTTGTCCGAACAGTAAGCCCTTGCCAAGTGCTCATGTGTCAGTAAATCAATTGCTGCATAGACACATTGTTTGAAATCATCCAAATTGTTAACTTTTTATTATCACCTAAAATTTTGATAAAGCTCCAATTAAAAAAAATTACAATGGTGTTATGCTCAGAGATTTGAGATGCCAGGCAATTAAATGTGGGATTGTTATGAAAGTATCTCGCAGCTGCTGTTAACATTGCTCCTGCAACCTTCTATCAACAGCACAGATGTTTCGTAACTGATCATGTGTGGCTCTTTGATTATTATTATCATTACTTTTACTTTTTTGATATTTTTAGAATGGACTTAATGTATTTAATTACTGTGAGGAAAATTTCCTTTGTTTAGAAAGAGCTTGATCAGTTGCTGTAAGGAGTTATTTAGACTGTTGACTAAAAATTAAAGATGTTATCCATGGTGCCAAACTGACGATATAATGTAAAGAGTTTTCAGGGAAGCAATTCTGATTATTGAGTTCTTAAAAACACCCATTTCAGCTCCTTTTATCAGTAAAAATATGTATATGAAACATTATTCCTTTAGGTGAAGTTCAGAGGCAGGCGTACGAATGTGGCAGTCGTTTAAATCCAAAAATATTCTATAAGAGCTCTTCAATTATTATCTGTAATGAATGAAAGATGATTTTAAAATCTTTGGAAGATATTTTAAGTAGATTGACGCCATGGCCATTATTCAGACAGTGCATGCAAAGACAGCGTGTGTTAGCAGGAAGTATCTTATATCATAAAAGAGAACGATGGCGCCAGTCATGCCTTTTTATACTGCTAAGAAAATGGGAAAAGTCCCGAATATCTCATGACTTCCTAAGTTAAAGTAGAAGTGCAGTTTTTTAAGATTGAAGTAGAAGTAATTCATTTATACTTATAAATTAGGTGGTGTTAAAAGGGATTTAATTTCATGGTTAACCTGGAGTTTAGGGTGCATACTCGCTTCGTTTCCCTTAAGCTTGCCAATTATTTGTTGCAAAATTTCAACTCGCATCAAAATTTGTTTTGGATGAGAGTTTAAAATTTTTTCGGCATTGCTTGCGCATGCGCCTACAGTGATTTGTTTACCGGTCTACAGCGCATGCCCTTAATTTCACCTAATTTCCATTGGTCCAATGTCTGCTCTCTTCGATTTGATTGGTGGGCATACAAATTTGAATAATACTTCGTTTAGAATTTTTAATCGGTTACCAAATGATTTTTTTCGTTAATCTTTCGCTTCTCTTCTAAAGATTTTCGTTCATTGAGTTTGCTGATTCTCTTTCTCTGTGTTGCTGATTATGACTTCCAAATATTGAACAAGGAATGTTTATTCTGGAAACAATGGTTCCCTTGCTACGTTTCATTGTCTTCAGACGTCATGTTTTTCCTGTGTTCGTGCTTTCCCTGTGTGTTTCGTTTCTCCATGAAAAAAGCAAAGCTAAGAGGGCCTGCTTTGCTGAAAGTGAAGCCGCTGATGTTTTTTTAGGTTAAAAAAATCTGCCCGGTACACACTTGCAATGCCGGTGCTCAATCTCTCGTTTTGAGATGCCGTAGGCATCGAATGCGCAGGAAACCTATAAAGAAACTCGCTGCTCATCCTAAACAGTGTTTGGTGATGGCAAATAAAATTGCTCCAAAGAAAATTGTCGAGAAAATCGTACGCACCCTAAACTCCAGGTTTACCAATTTTATAAAGATCGAAAAGTTAAATCATTATATATATATATAACGTATCTGTGGTTGTAGTCATTGAAAATAAACACAGGCCGAGTAATTAACTAATTTCTTTTTATTATCGATAGGAGAGTGGTGGATATACGGCCATCTCTGTTTAGGTTACAAACGAAAGTGCACAGAAAAATCCCTGTATTCTCTCAGATAAGGGAATAACATATGGACACGTGATCAAAGTGAAGGGAATATTGGGGTTTTTTAATAAGTTACGTAGGCGTTTCAGGGAAAAAGTCTAGTGCCAAAGAGACGCTGTCATGATTTTCTGTCGGCACACGAAAGCGATTAAATATTCTTTTAGTAATAAATATGCCAAAATGAGAGATTTAATATACCTCTAGCGCGGGAAAAGAACGAAACTGGAGTTTTAGAAAAGTGATTTTGGAATACATTAAGATTTAAAAATGTATAATATTAGAATTTGAAATAAAATTAAGTGAGATTATTACATATATTATTTCAGACTCATGCACACAAGACTCTTTGCTGTTCGGCAGGATCAGCCATCTTCAAGCACACAACAGTTGTCTCTAGTAAGCGATAGATTTAATGGTAATGCTGATCCAAACATGCAGAGGTCTACCCGAGCTCATTATGGTTCCGATCATCAGTGTCCAGTCTGTCTCAATGAACCTCATTATCCAGTTGAAACAAACTGTGGACATTTGTTTTGTGGTATGTATTTTATGGTAATTATTAAAATTTAGTATGCCAAGTGAATATTCTCTCGTATTAGGCATGTTGAAGAGTTTTATTTCAAAGCATTCTGAAAACATGCATCTCTGATAATTTTTACGTAATTAATTTTTTTATAACATTTTTTGGTACTTTTCTGTTAGCCGGGCGCAAGCGAAAAATCGCCAAATAATGTAGAATTCCGCCAAATTTTGACGACATTTGCGCCCACCGATTTGGCTCGCAATTGGTGACATTTGCGCATGGCGACTAGGCTCGCGCTTGGTTCACAATTGGCGACATCATTTTAGCCGGGCGCAAGCGAAAAATCGCCAAATAATGTAGAATTCCGTCAAATTTTGGCGACATTTGCACCCGGCGACTTGGCT
This sequence comes from Araneus ventricosus, assembly GCA_013235015.1. Classification (NCBI taxonomy): domain Eukaryota; kingdom Metazoa; phylum Arthropoda; class Arachnida; order Araneae; family Araneidae; genus Araneus; species Araneus ventricosus. Next base: position 7,883 of record BGPR01005722.1, read on the forward strand.
CGCGTTTGGTTCACAATTGGCGACATTTGCGCCCGGCTAACGGAAAAGTACCCATTTTTTGGTATAATGTATTTTTCTATTGTCAGATTGTATGGCATAATAAAGTCGACTTGTAATTTCTGTTAATTTAATATGTTTGAAATAAATCTTGTAAGAACTGTCTTGTATAATAAATTATTTCTGATCTGAATATAGTAATTTGATGTTTTATTTTTTACCTGTTCAATTTCTGATATTCTAATACATCTGTTGAAAGATGGGTAAGGTAACTATGGCTTCTTGATTTCGAAACAAGACAAGAATGGTGTTGCATTGCACTTCACTTTTTTTTGTTTGTAATTCCATTAATGGGCATTATTTTTGTTGAATTTTACTCTAAACATCTGAAAAATAATTTTTGAACATTTTGTTAGTTTACCTAAGCTAGTATCTTAATTATTCTGGTCTTTATGATTGAAATTAGAACACTTTAAAATTTATTCTTACATTTATTTCTTCCTCAACATAATGTATTGTAATTACTTGAAGAAATAATTAGAGTCTGGAGTGACTTGAGCTTCATAACCATTTCATGATGTGCTCATAATAAGAGCCTGACCTACCAGTTACATTTATATTATCTGCACACCATTGTGAATATATAAATCTGATGAAAACTGAGTCATATAAATTAGGGATGTAACGAATAGTGATTTGGCCAAATACCAAATATTCGGCCACATTTTATACCAAATACCTACTTTTTAAAAATGTTTTGATTTTAAATAAAATACTGCTCAAATTTTAAATGAAAAATGGATTTTTTCTTTATTATTATTTTAACACTTAAAAGAATAGTATTACCTTGATGCATTTTTTGTAATATTCTAAATATCTTAATTCCAATAATAAAATGTGAGAAGCGTTCTTCATTCTGGACTTGCTAAACAGAAATAAAAAAGTCGTCATAGCAGAACATGACAATGACAAGCACAAAAGAAAATTCAGTGGATAAATTAAAGTTATTGGAAATAAATTCCTATTTTTATTAAAAAAATTTCTAATAGCTATAATGGAATTTTCTCTTAATTGGTGGGGGAAAATTTTTTTTCCAGGATTTGCATATTTAGCTAGAAAATATCTTTCAGCTCCTGTATATAGTGTGCACTTATTTTCTGAAACTCGTAATATATATGTATGAAACCAAACAAAACAGGCTTCCTCCTCAAAATGCTGAAAAATTATTATCTTCGCATCAGAATTTCAGGATTTACTCCGATAAATGATATGAAACATTATTAAATACACTTATGAACTATGTAATTTGAAACCGAGTAAATGTTAAATTTTTTAATAAAGGTACTGAATAGTAATTCTGAAACATTCTTTATTAAATATATTTGAAAGCACATTTAAAAAAAAAATTATTACCTTGAATTTATTCGGCCGAATATTCGGCAAAAGGGCTGAAAACCGAATATTTGCTGAATATTCCTGCAACCCTCTATCAACAGCACAGATGTTTCATAGCGAATCGTGTGTGGCTTTGATTATTATTATCATTACTTTTACTTTTCATTACTTTTTTGATGTTTTTAGAATGGGCTTAATGTATTTAATTGCTGTAAGGAAAATTTCCTAGTTTAGAAAGAACTTGATCAGTTGCTTAGAATGGTGAATGATGTAATGAATAGTGATTTGGCTGAAGATGGAATATTTGGTCAAATTTCTGACTGAATTCCAATTGGCTGCCAAATACTAATTTTTTAAAATACTAAATTTTTTAAAGCATTTTACTTTTGATTGAAATGAAATATTTTTCAAATTTTAAATGAAAAAATTTGAAGAAAAATAAAATTGAATTTTTATTATTTGTATAGTTAAGAAAATGTTAATACTTTTAAAAAGCATGTATATTTGTAAAACTTTAAATACACAGGGTTCGTACTCCTCCTGAAAAACTCCTGAATTTTGCTTTTTTTTTCTAAGGGCCCTGAAAACACCTGAAAATTGTGTTTTTTATCCTGATATTTCTTTTTGTCTCCTGAAAAATTACAATCGAAGAACAGAAGATATGATAAAACATAAAAATATAACGTTTCAGTTTTTCCTTATTGATAGAAAGTCGCTGGAATCCGGAATTCTTACTTCTGACCTTACTTAGCGCCGAAACAGTCTACCGCGCATGTTCCGAGTCGCCGCAATCGGGAAAGATGGGAGAATTGATATTTAGTATACTTTTCTCCCAATTTTATAAAAATTGTCCACACTACCCCCTTCTCCCCTACAATTTATTTTTTCTCACGTTATCTCCTGAATTTTCTGTACTGTACTCCTGAAAAAATCCTTAGAAACTCCTGAATTTTACTATCATATATACAGTATGAACCCTGAATACATCTCTACCAATAATAAAAGAGGAAGTCTGTACAGAAGAGACTGTAGAACGTAGAGCTACCAAATTTGATACAGCTATACTTTGGAGGCTGAAGGTGTGCACCTCAGACTTTTCATTAGCTAACACAAAATGCATACATGTATGACATGCATAGCAAACTTATGATGCCAAGTTGCCATGAGATGTTTTCATAATTTTGAAATTCTTGCATCATGTTGTAATGTATATTTGCCATTTCCATTTAGGATATATTAACCGTTTCACTACCAGGGTCTCCTGGGAAAAACATCCAGCGCAGCCCAAGATGGTTTGGGGTTCAATCGGAATATATTTTACGTCTGTCAACTATATGTGACGTTGGGCTCTGGTGAGAAACGGCTGTGTCACATATAAGTGACGGTTGGTAGCAAAAAGGTTAATATGCTAGCATTTATAGGTTGGGTACTATCTGTAAATTGCAACATGCATGATGCAAAAATTGTTCAAAACATTCTACAAGACAGACTGTTGAACTTAGAGCTACAAGATTCAGCATGTAGTTACTTCTTTGGTAGTAGGTGCTCACTAAGACAGGGTTTTTCAAAATTTTAATTAAAACTAATTGTAATGTTGATATTTTGATATTGCTCAAAAACCATTTTTACACCACTTTAAAATTCAAAAAAATTAGTTTTTCAGTGATACCAATTTTATTTCTGTAAAAAAAAAATTTCCTCTGGTTTTAATACATTTTCAAAAATATTTTTCAGTATAGTTTACAACCGTACTTTTCATTGCTTTAGTTACAGCATTTATACTCATGTGCGTTGTGATGATATTAACACTGGATGGGTTGTGCACACCTCTGAGAGTTTAATTGTGTGGTTGTATGGTGTCTGACAGACACCACCTTCATTAAGAATCATAAATGTTTTGGTTTTATTTTAATAATATCCCTCATTTTTTATTTTTATATGTTTATATATTTTTTTACTACATCTTTTGTCACTTTTATTGGGGAGGAGAAGGTGTAATAATAAAATATTCAAAGTTAAATGATTTTATTCAAAATATACTATATCATATACATAAATACTCTTTCATCAGCAGTGGTGTAGTCGCAAAATAAGCAGTGCCAGGACTTTCTAAAGTCAGTGCCGAAATGCTCTAACTGGGGTGACAAAAATCGTACTGTTTTTAGGATGTTTCCACAATTTGTAATTATTTATTTCTCGTGTAAAAAAAAGCAGTGCCAGAACGGTTTTCCGGGGCGTTCCACCTCCACTACATCCCTGTTCATCAGTCTCTTTGACATTTCAGATGCAATCTAATTATACAAGTGAGAATAAATAATAAAAAATGTTTATAAAAAAACTCTTAATTCCTCCAACTTACTATGAACGAGTTGATCGTGTGGCGTCCGAGAGACTACAATGTTGACTAAAACGCTTACGACATGGTCTATATTATGTCGGGAAAATTGTGCACAAATAGAAACCATTCCAGAGGGCCCTCGGAAGACCAGCTTTTTTTCAACTATGCTCAGCAACGAAATAAAATTCATGTGACGTCTGTCTGATGCCAGCAACCCATCCAAGGTTAAATACATTTTTTGTGTGTTATCATTGCTATATAATTATCTGGAAAATCGTGTACAGAAAGAAACCATTCCGGAGGAGATGGGACAGAGGGCCCTCGGAAATAAAAAAAGACCAGCTCTTTTTCAACTATGCTCAGCAACGAAATAAAATTCATGTGACATCCGTCTGATGTCATCCAGGGTTAAATACATTTTTTGTGTGTTATCGTTGCTATATAATTAAGAGCAAATTTTTAAAAATAACATGAAGACAGATGAATGAATCCTAAAACGTTATCATGAAGTAATGCCTCAAACTAGAAGTACGAATCTCCTTTAAATTTTTTGCATCAACATTTTTATGCTTGATGACAGCTGCTACCCTAATAATTGAAATGAAAAGTGCCAGTTTTTCTCTCTAGAGAATTACAGAAATTAAATATGATTAAAAGTAAGTAAGTGCAGAATTACTTATTCTGTTATCATTACCATTTTGTATTTACTTACAGTATGTAATTTGGAAATGTTTTGACTGTGAAACGAATTCAATAACTGGTATTATGATTATTTCCATGTAGTACACTACATGTTTTTTGGATTTGCGATTTCGGAGGCATTTTGGTTAACTTGAGTTCAGTTAATTGGGGTTTCAATGTATGTCAGGTTTTTTTTGGTACTTTTCCGTTAGCCGGGCGCAAGCGAAAAATCGCCAAATAATGCAGAATTCCACCAAATTTTGGCGACAATTGCGCCCGCCGACTTGGCTCGCAATTGGCGACATTTGCGCCCAGCGACTTGGCTCACGTTTGGTTCACAATTAGCAACATCATTTTAGCCGGGCGCAAGCGAAAAATCGCCAAATGTAGAATACCAAAGCGAAATTTGCGCCCGCCGACTTGGCTCGCAATTGGCGACATTTGCGCCCGGCTAATGGGAACCTTTTTTTTTTTTTTGAAGTAAAAGGGAAATGTATGTAATGTTATTGATTCAAAAATATGGATTGAGAAAAAATTTGCAAATCGTTCTTTTATTATAGCTCAGTGTGTGATAACATATTGGAGACATGGAAATTGGATGGGTGCCATTCATTGCCCTGTTTGTAGACAGTTAGTAAGTGAAGCAATTCTTTGAAAATTTTTGAAATTTATTAACACTTTTTATCAAACTGAAAGTTGTATCAATGCCTGTTTTAATTCTTATACATATATTCTTATAGGTAACGGCTCTTTTGCAGTGTTTTACAAATAATTCAGACCTTTCATCTACTGAAAGAGTACGCTTATTAGAAGAAATTAATGATTACAATAGACACTACTCTGGAGAGCCGAGGCCAGTAAGTCTGACTTTTTATATTAATTATAAATATTCGATATAAAATAAATTTTATTCTAAAATGTTCTGCGTTATATGTTTCAGTATCGAGATACGTGATATTACTAATGTTTCTTAGATTCTGAAACCCTCCCCACTTTTGCGCATGCACCAGGTGGAGTTGATTTCACCAAAATAGAAGTGAAGTGAAAAATGGAGGGGGAGATTTTTACATTTTACTTTGCGTGAACTAACGAAGAATCCGGAAATGCGCTCATCTTACTCGTTGCCTGTCGCCCCTTTCCGGAGTAAAATCATCCAAAAGTGCTAGTCTTGGCATTTGAAACAATCAGTAATTATAATTTTTATTTACAAATTTAAAAACTATGTATAATTATACCAAATACAATAGAATGGAGAGGGAAACTGATTAACTCTGTGAAAGGAAAAAATCTCAATCGCTTAGTGTTACACAATCTATACCAATTGTAAAATAAAGGAATTTCTGGCTACCCGTCTCTAAAGCCAATAGACCAGTCAACGAAGGAAAAATAGAAAAAGAAAATGGTGTAGTTTTGAAATTTGCACAGTTGTTGGGGGTAGTGTCCTAAACAACATACTAAAAGTCCCCACGGGTGGGGTGTTTTCAGTTTTTTCTTACATATCTCAAAAATTATGGGTTCTATCAAAAACACTCAATTACAAAATTAAACTACATAAAATTTCCTATAAAAGAAGTCCTACTTTGTTTTTGTAGCATCAATAGTTTAGAAGATACAGGGGGATTTAAAAGTAAATATTTCTAAAATTCCTTATTGTATTGGTAAAATCGATTGAAAGTGCTGAATCAACAGCCCTCATAATAACCTCATACCTATATAATAATTATACAAGGGTAGTATTGCATGTGTCAAAGCAGGGGGTAACAAACTCATTTGATGAACAACTATGCTCCCTTCCTCCCCTCACATCTGTTCCCCTTCAGAAGTGTCCTGCTACTCGTAGTCCAGTCAACGAATTAAATTTTAAAAAAAGTTGCAGTTTTGAAATTCGGAATTCGTCACAGTTATTGGGGAGAGTGCCCTAAACGACATACTAAAAGTCCCCACTGGTGGAGGGTGTTCAGGGGGTATTTCTCAGTTTTTCTTAAATATCTCAAACTATGGATCCTAGCAAAAAAACTTAATTATAAAGTTAAACTACATTAAATTTCCAGCAAAACTAGTCCTACATTTTTTGTAGAATGAAATTTTAGAAGATACAGGGTGTTTAAAAGTGAATATTTCAAAAATTCCTTATTGTATTGGTAAAATCAATTAAAAGTGCTGAAGCAACAACCCTCAGAAAGACCTCATGCCTATACAATAATTATATGAGGGTAGTATTGTATGTGTCGAGAGTAGTCGCGGTATCAGGAGGTAAAAGCTCGCAATCAGTCTGTCAGTTTGACAGAAACGTTTTCTTGCCATTGAAGAAATAAGACCAGGCATGTTCAATTACTAACACAAAAAATGTCTGCTAAAGGAACTGAAACAAGAGTTGCTACAGAGGATGCTGATACTTATATTGAGATATTTGTTTTAGAGAAAGCAACTTCTCATCCCAAGGGAAAGACTTAGACCTAGTCATGTTACTGATTGCTTTGGCATCACCAGAAAGTAATATTTATTTTATGAAACCTGGCAAGGGTGAAGTCTAAGCTAAATTATTTTTTACAAGAAAGCTGCAGAAAGAGCTTTTTTTAGCCGAAACCATCCTCCTTCTCCATGCATTCTGTGGCTGAGATATTACACCAGATATTTATAGAAAAAGCAAAGCACAATAGTTACATTGTTAAAAAATCAACTAAGCCAGATAAAAGCATAGCTGACATCTTTTATAAACCTTCATCAACACCAGATGATATCTCACAAGCCAGTAAGAAGATGTTCCTGGTACAAAGCCGTTGCTGATGAACATAATTTGAATAACTGTAGATATGCAGCATTTCTCAAATAATCAACGAAGATCAAAGCTGGTCTTCCTTCAATTCCTCCAACCAAAGGAGCAGCGGAGCAACACGCTTTTAGCAATGCGTTTCTGTTTTGGCACCTTTAATGGTACCTGTACCAAAGGTGCACCGCTAGAAGAAGAGGAGGCGTTCAAACTTGATCATATACTAGAAAAACATGGTGAAATTTAATTACGAGCAAGTGTAAAAATGGGTTATGCATATTTTTATGTATGTATATATATATATATATATCATGTGTTATAGAAAGATATAATATGTTATAGATATATTGTAATACATAGCCGCTATTTCGAAATATAAACTTTCTTTCATAAAAATAAAACTAACATTTTCAACCACTTATTATAATTATGTCCTTTTTCAAACTGCTATAATATTCTAAACTATTCATCCCAAGAACAATGTGTAGGGCTATATTTATAGGAAATTTAGTTTAATTTTATGCTTTAGTTTTTTTTGCTAGGATCCATAATTTTTGGGATATTTAAGAAAAACTGAGAAATCTCCCCCTCCCCCCAGCGGGGACTTTAAATATGTCATTTAGGGCATTCTTCCCAACAACTGTACCAAATTCCGAATTTCAAAACTACACCTTTTTTAAAATTTACAATTCGTTGACTGGACTTCGAGTAGAAAGGAACTTGTGAAGGGGAACTGATGTGAGGGGAGGAAGGGAACATAATTGTTCTTCAAATGGGTTTGTTACCCCCCCCCTCCACTCAGACATGCACTACTACCCTTGTACAATTATTATATAGGCATGAGGTTATTATGAGAGTTGTTGATTCAGCACTTGTAATCGATTTTACGATTACAATAAGGAATTTTAGAAATATTAACTTTTAAATCCCCCTGTATCTTCTAAACTATTGATGCTACAAAAACAAAGTAGGACTTCTTTTGTAGGAAATTTTATGTAGTTTAATTTTGTAATTGAGTGTTTTTTAATAGAACCCATAGTTTTTGAGATATTTAAGAAAAACTGAAAACACCCCACCGGTGGGGGACTTTTAGTATGTCGTTTAGGACACTAACCCCAACAAATGTGCCAAATTTCAAAACTACACCTTTTTTTTTCTATTCGTCAATTTTTGGCCTTCGTTGACTGGACTACAAGTTTACAATGGGGTAGTAATAGTGTCATTTGAACATACTACATGATCCCTTCAAGATAATGTGATTATATATCTTCTAATAATTAGATTAATGTGATGTCTTGAGAGTCGTGCACTTTCCAAATGTCACTACTATTGTTCTAATATTAAATTTATTTTTCAAGAATCAAGTACAATTTTTTTTTTCTCTCAAGAGATATAAAAGCCTTGCAATCTCCCCAAACATGATGGAATTTATGCCATAGAATATTGAGATTAGATTTGACTTCTAACATCTGAATGGATTTTGTTTTAATCGGGAAAAGAATTAACTGTTACAAATGTGTTAGAGATGCAGTTCTAAGAAGTGATACGATACAATGCTCCATTGTTAAATGCGTTTCATTTGTAAGTTAATACTTATAATTAAGGGATGCTTTTACTTTTCAGTGGCTGGATTACCTATGGGATTTACCTACTCTTTTACGTCATGCTGGATCTGAATTTTTCTCGGTCGGAGGTATAATGTACATGTTCCGGCTGCGCATATTCCTGTGCTTCATTGCCGCAGTTATGTATCTTATCTCTCCGCTTGATATGATACCCGAAGCAGTATTTGGAATATTGGGTCTCCTAGACGACATGTTTGTTGTGTTGTTACTTGCAATATATGTCACAGTGATCTACAGAAGATTCTTGGCATCCCGGTGGCAAAATCAGTGATTAATCAAAAATGAATGATTTATATATGTGATATATTGAAACTATATATTAATTACAATTATGTTTGAATTGCAGAATTTATTTTTTTAATTGCATGTTTACTTTATGTTAACTTATAATTTCAAGCAATATGTGAGGAAGAAATATTTCTGATATTTTCTTAAAATCAAGTACGGTGGTTTTTTTATAGAACAAATTAGAGATTTTTCTTTTTTTAAAGCTAAATGTAGTTTGGTGACATAAATCTGCAGACGGCCTGGTAAAAAATATTTTTGAGGCACAGTTGCTGATAATTTTATTCTAGAACAAAATATTTATAAATTTGGATTTATCAGCTTGGAATGGGGAGTGATATATTTTAAGAATGCATCTCGTAATTCAATTTTATTGTACTTTGTTCTTTTATTTCAAATTGTTACATTGTGTGTACTTTATATGTAGATGACAACATGACATCTCAATGGCAAAAAAAACCTTATTTTCCTAGAAGAATAGTGTTATGTTTTATGTGTATGAATGTTTGTAAAAAAATCATTTGTATAACAATTTACAATTGTACATGTTACTGCACAGATTGTTATACTTTATCATTAAAAGAATTATAAAGGTTTGGCTATTGTTGTATCTCTTATTTAGAAATACCTTCATTTTAAGCATCTATACAGCAGAATTAAGTTTCATTTTCCAAAAACTAAATAACGAGATTCTGGAGAAGTTTTCACATTAAGAAAAAATTATAAAGCACAGAGTTTTTATAATCTTGGCTCTATTAAGCTGAGTAAAACAGTTCAGACAGGAAAAGCACTACTTATTTATCAAGTAATTTCAAGCAAATTATCTCCATGTATAACGCTTTTTGTGTTGTGTACTTTTTCTCCAAGTTCGCAACTCTCCTATAAAATTTGGCTCAGATTGTATAGATAATTTCATACCAGAGGTAATCGGAGAATAAACTAGTTCCAAATAAAAAAATTATATTTACAAACTATTTATGAACCAGATATGACTATACAAGAAAACCTTAACCTGGCTGATTAGAATTAATGCTTTGGTCTAAATATCTTTCAAGGTCTACTGCTATATGCTTATTGCTCACAAAAATAAAAAGGAGAGACTTATCTGGGTTACAAGAATGTAATCGGGGGTTGTTTTGCGTGGTAAGGTCTTAGTCACATTGCTTCCCAATTGGGATTTTCCTCCGTCCTCAAGGTCATGGGTTCCCTAATGCTGTCCCAACCCTTCTGATGCTTTTTCGTCCTTCAAAAAGATTGCTAACTCCCAGTTTCCCTCGCACTCTTGGCATTCAACTTGGCCCAACACTATCTAATATCATTGGATGGTTCATCACTCGTAGCCACAGTAGACTAGCTGCCCAAACTGATTACTCCTACCTTTCTTGGAGTTCAACCCCAAGTCCCCAAGGGGAATAAGCTGTCCTGTAGATGGAATTTTTTTTTTAATTATCAGGCTCTCTTGCTTGCCAGTCAACCTAGCATAGCATTTATTCTTTCTTTAGCACTCTTGGCATTCAAGTTGGCCCAGCATTCTCTCGTATCATTGAATGGTTCATTCATCACTCACAGCCACAGTAGACTAGCTGCCAATACTGATTACCTTTCTGAGAGTACAACCCTCAGTCCCTCGGGACGAATAAGTTGTCCTGTAGATGGATTTTTTAAAAATTACCATGCTCTCTTACTCACCAGCCAACCTAGCACAACATTTATCAACGCAACATTTCTTGTTCCCCGTCCAACTATGTATATAATATGGCAACAACAAAAATATTTTTGGGAATATTTATTTAAAAACAGCTAAGTTTCAGTTTGCAGTTGTAATGCTTCTACTTTCTATAATAAAATTTTAATAACATGCACTTTCCTCTCCCAGAATATATACAAGGTATCTCAAATTTATTGCATTTGGTTTCTGATTTTAAACATGCATGTTTTTTATTGAAAAAATATACATATATATATGCTGAGGTATTAAATTACAGGTTTAAGTGCAAGAACTACAGTAAAGTTATGATTACCTATACTTTCAAAATTTAAGTTTCTTTTTAGTTGAATTAGTTACCAACCCTTTCAAAGTTTCATTTTCTATGCAACCTAGTGAGATGACATCTTCTGTTTTGAAAAGGGGTTGTCATTGTGATTCATCTAAGAAGCCATTGAATATTTGAGATGTTTATGGATTTCATGAATGTTTGTGAGACTAAAAATATGATAATTTGATGCACATATGGGCAAGACTGTTAAGGAGTTAATACTTCTCCATTCACTACCTTTATGGGATAAAAAAAAACAAACCAACTATGACACGAGAGTGAAAAAATTGCTCGTCTTGCACATTTTACAAGAAGCAATTGCATTTATTTCATTTGGAATGAACTGAAATTGGGCATTTAGTTTGTACCGAGAAAAATTACATATATAAAAGGGCATTTCTTTTGTTCTTTATGCACGCCCAGACTTGTTTGACTTAACGGGACTAAATTTAGCAGTGATGGATAAGCACAAGGAGCCAATGCCATAACAAAATTTGAATTAGAATTTTATTTATTTAATTTTAAGCAATAAATTTGGGTGTTTTCTGCCTTATTTATGCGAATCTTCATTATTTATTCACATCCGGCATATTAATTTATTAGTTCTTGCATTTATTTCTCATTATACATTTATTATTCTTTTTGCACTCTATTAAAGTTGGTTCTTGCATTTTTAAAATTTTTATTTCTCTTCATATATTTTTCTTTTTGAGCCATACTAAAGAAGTTGGTTGGAATAAAAAGGTTTTCTTTTCTTTTACAAACGATTTTCTGCACTCGAGATAAAATATTATGCTATTGTGTTTTAATTTATAAATAAATTTATAAAAAAAATAGCATTTTTTTTATTTTGCAAAGTATATTTTTATTAAGATCTTACTTTTTTAAAGATTTTTCTAAGTTTATAATTTTAATCAGCAGTGTTGAGAAAATTCTGTATAGTATAACTGTTCATTTAAAATTTGTATTCCAGGGTTCATACTGTATATATGATAGTAAAATTCAGGAGTTTCTAAGGATTTTTTTCAGGAGTACAGTACAGAAAATTCAGGAGATAACGTGAAAAAATCAATTTAGGGGAGAAGGGGGTAGTGTGGAAATTTTTATAAAATTGGCAGAAAAGTATACTAAATATCAATTCTCCCATCTTTCCCGATTGCGGTGACTCGGAACATGCGCGGTAGACTCTTTCGGAGCTAAGTAAGGTCAGAAATAAGAATTCCGGATTCCATCGGCTTTCTATCAATAAGGAAAAACGGAAACGTCATATTTTTATGTTTTATCATAATTTTATATTTTGCTCTTCGGGTGTAATTTTTTAGGAGACAAAAAGAAATATTAGGATATAAAACACAATTTTCAGGAGTTTTTTTTATTCCCTTAGAATAAAAAAGCAAAATTCAGGAGTTTTTCAGGAATTTCAGGAGGAGTACGAACCCTGGTATTCGTTATTATACAGTATATTGTTTAAAAGTTTAGAATAAATTTTCCTTTTCCAAACTTCTCTTGTTTTCATTCAAACCATATTCTTATAAGGTAATAAAAAGCTAGAATTGAAAGTTTTAATTCAACAAGAAAGGATTCACAGGAGATTTATGTTTGTTGGGGAAGGTTAGTAACAATATTTGTAGATAAGAAAAACGAAGGCAGGCATATGAAAAAATATAGATCCCGAGCAACGCTGGGCTGTCTAATAGGGTATAATCTGAAAATTGTTTTGTTGTAGGAGTTGAGTGTGAAAGATAAAGTCTCATGCCATTGTGTTTCAATGTGTCATATTCTCTCTCACTTTTAAAACCTTATAGAAGGTCACAATTCATTCAACATCCAGAAGAAGCGCCTCAACTTTTTGGTTTTAAAGTATAGGTTGACTGCCTGGGTGGAACTCTTGGAGAAGGTCATAGAAATCACGCTCAAGCACAAACCATTCATCAAATAGCATATGAAAAAGAAATATTTTCAGCAATGACACAATGAAATATCTGAATGACAAAGCCATAAACATAAGATCTCTGAAAACAACAATTTCATTTTTTAAAAATATTTCAAAGAATAAAATTTCAAATACCGTCCAATTAACCCGGCAAAGTCTGAATTAATTATTTTTTCCAATATAAATTTCTTTCTAGTATATTGTTGAGAGGATGCTATTTATGTAGGAAAAGCCTTTTTTGTTGTAAAATTTCAATAATATTGTCAAAAATGCATGAATGAAAAATAGTTGCACTATAACGAAGAAAATTGTAATATTTTAAACCTTTTATTTATGGTACTATATGGTACCGCTAGTCTTTCAAGGGTTAATTTGAATTTTTCATATTCAATTACTGTCAAAATGCTGCTGACAGATACTCGCCAAAAGTCAGATTACGCTCCATTTTAAAAACTACTTAGCATGTAATTTTTTATCATGAAGTACACTAATCTGAAATTGGGGCAAATGATGAAGATAACAACTGAGCCAATACCATACTTTCCCAACTTCCGTACCATCAACAGGTATTTATTGGTTCAATATATACCAATCTCGTACATGCTGGGAGATATTGGATCCCAAATTTGAACTTGTAAATCCTCTGTTGATAGTTGCAAGAAAATAGGTTAAAATTTAGGTTGAAGCAACAAAGTGATCACATGAGCGAGATGAAATACAAGCATAGTGAATTGGATGTTATAATAAAGAGCAATTTTTTTTGAGTATGTGTATTCATTTTTTTCTACTCTATGTTAACCTAGACTGTTTGACTGAATGGGATGAAATTTGGCACATTGATGAATTAGCAAAAGAGGGAGCTAACGCCATAAAAATTTTAAAATTCAAATTAGATTTTCATTTAATTTTTAAGTGGGAAATTCAGTCACTTTTTGCCTATTTTCAAGAATTTTCTTATTTCTCCATTATTATTCACATATGTGCAAGAATAAAACTTTATGCTTCCAGTGTTTTAATTTATTAGATCTTGCATTTTTTATTTCTTTCTTTTTATATATTATTCCTTTTGAGCCACATTAAAGGAATTTGGTTGGAATAAAACGTTTTTTTCTTTTGCAAATGATTCACCTAGCCAGTGACAAAATATTATGCTTCCGTGTTTTAATTTATAAACATTGGGGAAAAAATCGTCTTGCATTTTTTTCTCTTTAGATGTTTTATTTTGCAACATATATTTTTATCAATGATCTAAAGATTCTTTGAAGTTTACATTTTTAATCAGCAATGTCAGGAAAATTCTGTACAGTAGAATTGTACATTGTAAAGTTTTATGGTTTATTGTTTAAAATAAATATTCTTTTTCGAAACTTCGCACGTTTCCATTCAAACCATTCTGTTATAAGGCTAGGCTAGATTTGGAAGTTTTAATTTGACTAGAAATGATTCAAAGGAGATTTGTTTTTTTGGGAAAGGTCGTGACAATATTAGGAGGGGGAAAAAAAACCCTGTAGGTGGGCATATGAAAAAATAATGGATCCTGGGCAACACTGGGTTATCAGCTAGTTTCAAATAAGATAGTGATTTTGAACCTTATCACTCTGTTGAGTAGCAATAAAGAGAATTTAAAATTTTAATAGAAGCTTAGTTAAAATTGCAGTTTCAGTTATATTGAGGGAAATTTCTACACAGTCCAACTCAAATTTGAGCTCAATTCCTTGTAAAGGCTTCTTAGAAAAGCATTCCATTCCTTTATTATAAGGAATAGTAATGACTACTTCTCAGGTAATTTTGCAAATGGTGTGTGTCCCTTGCAGGAATGGTGCTAGAGTTTGCCTAACGGGAGAGGTGATTTGCCCGACAGGGGGGCACGACCTGCTGTACGAGGGGGATGAGTGTAATGAAATTGGTCTCAAATTTTCGCCAGATTATTATTTATCAATAACAGTTGAATACCCCGTACAAAAATTTTCCACAACGGGGGAGGGGGCTGCCCCCCTCTGGTACTACCCCTGGTTCCTTGTACAATGAAACCTCTTCGAACAGCCACCCCTACACCCTACATAGCGGGCAATTTTTCGGCCCATAGACCTTATGTTAAAATAACCCCTAGCAATGGCCGCCGGGTGGGTTCGCCCATCCCATTTAACAATAGCATCGGTTAGAGATTTACTTTTTAAACTGAAAAACACGAACTTGAAAAAAATTGTGTTTTTTTTTCCAAGAAGGGTAAAAACTTAAAACAGTTGCAAATTGTACCCTTTTTTTCAAAAAATGTAAAAAATTATTAAATAAAGTACTATTTCCTCTTTAGGTAAGTCTCAAACTTCATTTTAAATAAGAAATACGTGTCAGACTTGTTTATATTATGTATTATAGCAATTATCTTGTAATTGTAACGAAAACCTTTCAGAGCAGCCAATTTTTCTCAGAACGGAGGGGTGGCCGCTCAGAGAGGTTTCACTGTAGTAATAAAAGGCTTATTAATTTTAAAAACTAGGCATTTCTAACAATAGCCCCTTTTGGAATTGTTATATCGCATAATGTTACAAAGCTATAAATTCGTTTCCCTGAGATGCTAATCTTGGCGACAAAAGGAATTCTCTAGAAGGACCTCGAACTTTCAACATATTTCTACTGGTTTCATGAACTTTCTGGAGATTACGTCACTTCCTACGTAATGAAGTCACTTCCTGTTGAAAAGTATAAAGGCAAGCTCTCAAGCCAAGAAGAGTCAGTTGGATTTTGATCAGCAAGCAAGCTGGTGAGCTAACAAGAAACCTTTGAGCGCTGTGTTGAGATTTAACGGTAATCTCTGTTGTGAATTTTTACGAGTGCTGTTTTAATACTTGTGTTATGTTTCTTTGATTGGAATATTTGTAAAATAAAGAGCTTTATTTTTTTAATACTGCTTATTGGACTGCATTCACGTACACCCGCAAGACGAATTTGTCACAATATAAATAACGATTTACAATTCAAGAAAACATGTTTCTGTACAGAACATTTTTTATTTGATTCCTATAGTTTATCTCTACAGTAGCTGTATATTTTATACACATATTACAAAATGAGTGTAAGAAAGTTAGCCATTATGTAGTTCTTAACTTAAAAATGAAATCTACTCTTTCTCCAGATGGCTGCTAATTACTCTGTACATAATGAGCAGAACTATAAAAATCAGTAATATTTCACAATGGAGAATAAAATAGATATTTTTACAGAAAATATAAATTAGTTTACAAAACGAGAACGAGAATTACTTATCTATTTTGCCAGTTTGAGTGAGCGTTTTGTGAACTAAAATTTAGAAACCAATCAACGTGACTGAAAGAATGCAGCAACAAATTTTTTTTAATGTCGCCGTGGGTATCACAGGTATAACTTAATTTTGCAGCAAGTAGCTATGGTTGTGTAGCCGCACTTTTTCTCATTTCATATGAGGCATGAAACGAGCAAATATTAGTGATATATTATAAATAAGTTCATCTCTCTTCCAATGTGAGTGTTTCTTTAGGATACAGTTTTAGTTCTTCTAGTGTCTTAGTTTCATCTGTAGTGGTGAGCTGAAAAGTAAAGATAATTGCAATTTTTTAAATAAGTTAACATAAACAAAAGTCGGTATCATCTAATTTATAAACTAGTTATTTATGTTGTATCTGAATGTCATTTGAAAAATAGATCAGATTTTAGATGGGCAATTACAACATGCAGGCATACAAAAGTGTACTTCAAATAACAAATAAAACTTATGCTTGGGAGATATCAATTTGATATTTATTTTCCCGGTACTTTTCGCAAATTTAACAAGCAGTTAAAATAAAACATATATACAGTGAAAAAAAAATGTACAATGAAGTGCTGCTCATGCAAATAAAAGGCCTTAACTGACATTATAAATAAAGACATGGCCATAGAGTCATTTTTATTCTTTCACTTTGTTAATAACCCTCTCACAAAAAGCAAAGTTGCTAATTTTATAATATTTTGATGGATAAATTACCAGGCCATGCTATAACTGTTCAAATGTTATCAGTTTTATTGTAAGTTATTTTTATGCTTGCCAAGAAATGTTAACATTAAATTTTGAGGAATTAAATGGAGACCTTAAAGTTTGAACCGGATACATGGCATTTATTTCGGGTCGACTTGAATTGCATGCAGAAATACCGAAACAATAACATATATGAACCAAATACTTTATTTATAGGAGATTAAGAAAAAAAAAGCAAGGAATTTCAATTTATTTACATAAGTCTCATGTGAAACAGATGTTAGCAATTAGAAACATATTGTTGTAAGAATTAAATAGCATGACTGTATAACCCTTTAAGACCGGACGTATTTTTTAACGAATTGTTTAAATGCTGACTACAACTCAAAAATGGATGATATCTGCCATCCAATGAGAAAAATAGATCTATAGAAATTCCAGAAACAAGAAAAATAATTTCTTCCAGCATTTATTGCATATAACTAACCAGGAACAGAAATATAAGCTAAAGCCTAACCCGCACGATCGTACGGGCTCGGTCTTAAAGGGATAACAGAAATTTACTAAGGTTGACTGAACTATAAAATAAGAACATTCAATTGTGAATTAAGGGTATACTCACATCAATACGAGGCCAACTAGCGAGTACTTTATACTGTTCAGACGGATACCCTTCTGAAGCGATGTACATTAATAGCAGAGATAACGGCGTGTCCGCTGTAAAACTGCGGCCAATGGTGCCTCCATTTGGTAATCTAACTCGAATGTGACTCACGGGTTGAGTTGTACCTGAGGGAGGCTCTGGCGGTAACTGTTCGGCTAAAGATTTCCTCACAGCCTAAAAAGTAGTAAACAGAGGATTTATATTTAAACAGGTTTGGGGGAAGAAGAGGGTAGTTAACCTCACAGTAAAAAAAACATAATTGTGTGTATAGATTTGTGACTCACGATTTCTTCAACAACCTATTTAGTATATCAATGTTTGGAAGCTTAGAATAGTTGAAAAATCAGCAGAAATAAACATTAATAGGTGAGTTATAAAAGGCGGCAGTTTAAAATGTGGTTAATAAGGTTTTTTTTTAGATATTACTGATGGCTCATAAATGGGGAACTTTAGCACTTTTTAAAAACATGCGAAAGCAATCCGTATTTATAGAAAAAAAAATCATTCTAATTTCAAATATGCAAGTGAAATTTTACATACAAATTTATTTAAATATTGAGGGCGAAAAATGCACTGAAATAGCAGGAATGATGAAGCAATCCGAAATGCACTCTCATTGGCCGAGTAGATTTTGACATCACGTGTGTCTTCCTTCGCATACTTCTCTTTCGCTACTTCTGCGCCATGTCTCGATTCCAGGCATTTGTACCAGCTAACATTTTAGAAGTGAAGTTTTTGGCTTTTCTACTACTCGAAGTTTAATTTCATAATGGATATTGGTTTTGTACAAGGTAAATCGGATAATTTACCAAGGATTGATTCTACAATGATGGGAAAGAAACTGGACACAAAACGCTGGCTTTGTAAATTACGTCATAAGAAGAGCTCTTCGCACCTTCCCTTAAATGCATTCAGTAACTGGAACAAAACTCTATACTATACACAATAGACTTTGCCTTAGGAAAAACGGGTAGGTTTTCAAAAGCATCAGGCACCGTTAAATTGAAAAGGGGCCCTCGGACATTGTGATTTCTATTTCACAAGAAAGAACAAAAAGCTAAGAACACTATTTTGCATGATCCGTAAAATTTCATATGCCAACAAACACTTATTCTAGAAGTTCCGTTCAAAATAGCTTCAGGTTTAAAAAATACACCTGTGTATTTAAAAAATTAATTTTATTTTATATATTTTCATTTTACTATGTTATGAGGTATATAAATTATTTCCTTTGTACAAGTATTAATTTTAAAATACTAGTTAATAGTAATTAATTTAAAATCCAGTAAAAATAGCTTATATAGAGAAATATACTAAAAACAATTCTGCAAAGAAAGCTTTTTTTTCATTATGTTAGTTAATTTTTGAATTATATAATAACAAAACCAAATGCGACTCATGTAGGAATTTAAGTGCTGTCATCTACAAACCCGATATGCATGATGAGATAAATTTAACCCACCTTTTTTCAACTGTAATAAATGATGAGCAAATTAACTTTTTGAAGATTTGATTTTAATATATTCATCGAATATAAAGGATTTATTTTGCATCAAAAATTAATTCTGCGAATTGTTTTCTTGAACTACAAACGAAAACGAATTTCATCATAAAAAAAGTCATGAATTTAAACTAATTTTTAAGATATTCTTATTAATTTTCAATAGTACTGTAAATTTTTTAAAAATAAAGGAAACATTCGAATATCCATTGAAAAATTTATACAGTAAAATAACAAGAGCAAGTTCTTTTTAATAAAAAAAAAAATCTTAAAGCAGGTAGAATAGCCTCTGTGCTACCTCTCCTCAAAGGGACGAGAAGGCTTGAATCTATATAAAAGAGGGGTAAAAAAATAAATTCCATGTAGTCAAATGGGAAAAAAATAATTAAATTTAACTATTTGCTGTAAAATATATATTTCTTTTTTTGCTGCTAACCTCATCTTATACTTCTTTTCAAAACAAAAAAGATATTGAATTCTGAATTTACTGTGCTTCATGATATACAATTTTAATAGATATAATATAGATTAATTACTCAAATCAAAACGATCTCCACAGACATGACGAATGCTGCTTGATAATAGTTCCAGATCTCTCTTCATCACTTTACACCACTTTTTTTTGAAAAACATCATTTCTTGGCACATCGATAAATAATGTATCGGGTGCCGTTATCGTTGTATTACTACATTTAGGAACAACGGAATACTTGTATCTTGCTGACATTATTTTATCTGATGCGATAGTTTGAGAATATAGAAAAAAAAAGCAAAATCGCTATAGAGAGTGAACAGGAAGGATGCGTGTTTACTTTTACATTGCCAGCTAAGCTGTCCCTTGTTTCGTGTGTATAAATCCAGACCTGTTTCGCGTGTGTGACGCCACACCTGTTTCGTGCCAAAATGGATCGTTTCCCCCTGCGAAATCCGAGAGATGAACTATGATTGCAAATTTTAAAAAATAAAGCCGCCTAGAATTTTTTAAAATGTTATTGTTCATTTTGAAGCATTTTAAATCGATTTTTAAAAAATGCTGAAGTTCCCCATTGGATGAAAACTCAGAAAATGTAGCCAGAAAAGTATTTACCATACAATCAGCAAGTGGAAATATATTTTAGCCATCTATTAATAAGATATATATATATATATATATTTCCCTAAACTGGTTTGTAAATCAAATTTATGAAATGAGTCATGAGCAATTCTAAAAGGATAGGTTTATCTTTTCTAATTCAACGGAGTGTTAATTTTTGGCTTACATCTTTTATAGCTTCTTCATGTTGTCTAATCTGTTCTAGTTCTTCTTCTTTCATTAACTTTTCTTCTTCTTGCTTCATTTTTTCTTCAAATTCTTGTCTTCGAGCTTCTTCCTAGAATTAAAAAAGGAAAGACAAAAATTTTGTGAATAACCAGTTCATTAACAAATGCCTCCAATTGTTTAATTAGCAACCTGATGAACTGTTACCTTTAAGTAACAGGTCTAATGTTCCAGTTCCAATCATGTAATAGTTTTTCAAAATAAAATTGTTACACGTTCCCAAATCAGAAAATTAGATTTTTTTTTTTTTTTTTACAGATTTTCAGCATTTATATAAAAATAATATTCAGGCGTTTTATTTTTATTTCTTAGTATTTATTTAAAATTCACAAAGTATAATCTTAAAATACAAAAGCTGCATACGCAATTGGGAAGGACATATTATTCTATTCACCTCAAGATACATTAATTATCTTTTTGGTTTTAATGATTAACTATATTCATTAAAAAAATCAGAAATAAAAAGCTAATGAGAAATAAAGATTTTTTCCTTAATATTTAAAAATAGGTGCTATTTTTCTTTTTGGTCATATTCTGCCAAATAAGAGGAAAAAATCATGCTTAATATTCTAGAACCATTTATTGAAAGGAAAACTATTTATTTAAGCTAATAGGTAATGATTAAATTATAAATGATTATGTAATTTAATGAAATTCTTAAGGAATTAATAATTTAATTTATGTGTTAAGAGATTTCTCCTTATGTAACATACTCTGTGGCAAATGAAACAAAAGTAAATATGGTGTTTTGTGTAATTTAAAAGCAACGGAATAGTAAAACGAAACCCTATTATTTATTATATTATGCGAAAAATGTCAATCCCAGTAGTTAATAAGGATCTAATTATCAATTTAAAATTCCAGAAACGTAATATTGCAATTTAATGTCACAAAGCAAAGCATAATTACAAACAGAGGGTTTTTTAAAAATTTCTAACAAATGATTTTTAATAAAATAGTTAGTTAAAACTTATGAATCAATTTAATCAAAGTACAGAAAATATAAAATAAACATTTATTGGTTACCTTTGCTCTATCAGCAAGAAGGGATGCTTCATAAGCAAGATCCTGCTCTCGTTTAACCAGTTCTCGAGCTTCTCGTTCACTCTGAAGCACAAAGAAATGCACAATAGACATTAATAATACAACACTAGCGAACATTATATTAGTTAATTCAAGACAAATACAAAATTTTTCACTAAAATCTTTACTATTTCATGAAATATCACTTATAGGAGGTTATAATTCAAAGCCTCATTTTATATTTAAAAAAAAAAACAGTACAGGATATTTTGCAATGATTATTATTACAAGAATCATGAATCTGTCTGAAAAATTAAATGTGCCTTTTAACTGATAAAAAAAAAATCTTTGTCTAAAACAAATGGTAATTTTTTTAGGAAATGAAATAATCATTTCTATATTCAGAAGATGTCATTACACAACAGATTAAAAAATATATAACCTTTTTAATTTTGTCTACTCAAATGCACTCTTAAAGTTTGATGTAAAAGATGATTCACCATTTGGAAAAAATTGCAAAAAACCTCCATGAATTGGATAATAAATTCCTCTCTGTATGTACTATTTTGGGAACAGATGTTAACGTTATACTGGAGTAAAAAGATCACTCTTATCAAGGAAATACTGAAAAAGTATACACTACTGGGAATTTTTATAAACTAAAAGGAGTAAGTTAACATACTTCTTCCCAAATTTCTGATCGGATTTCGTTGTTAAAAACCTCGACAGCATGAATTAATCGAGTCATGAGGTCATCTAAGCCAACATTACCTATAAGAAAAGCATGATGAATACTGTAGTATAAGAATATCTACAAAATACAAATTGGTAAATTAATGAAAACACGTTTTAAAAAATAAGGCAGATATTTAAATTCAAAATAATAATAATAATAAAATGGATGAAGATTACTCACCAGGAATCACAGTTAAAATTTCTGGAATAGATCTCACTTTGGTTATAACTATAAATGCAGGTAAACTATTTAAACCCAGATTTCTCACTGTGTTTGCTGCTCCCATGCCCAAATGCTGAGACAGTATAGCCAGTAAACTATTAAGACAACAAGCGAAATTTATAATTCAACTCTCGTAAATGTTAAAACTGGAGGATAAATTTAAAAAAAAGTGAACTAAATCATTACACTTTACACCAGAGGTTCCCAACCTGTGGTACGAATACCCCCGGGGGTACACAAAAGACTAGTTGGGGTACGCGAAATCAAGGTTGGTAATGGCGGAAACAAGTAAACATAAGGAATTAAAAGATCTACAGAATTTTGTTTACACAAGTTAATACTTGGCATTTAATAACTATACCACTTGAATAGTTGATTATTTTGGAGTGTTTAGCCATCCTTATAGATAGGCTTGCCAGATTTCTGAAATGTTCAACCGGGACACCGGACTGCCCCCGAGCGTCGCGGGTATTCAAGGGTACACACCCTTGGCGGGTTTTTAGAGTGTTTTAGAGGGTAGTTTATTCTCAATGCTATGAATAAATGGTTACTGATTAGGAACCTAAACCAAGGGTAATAATAAATGACACAAACATATAAATTTAAGCATTTTATTTCTTGCATGTTAATATTAATAAGTTACTTAAGTAAGAAGAAACACTTTGAATGAGGTGCCCAATATTGGACTCGCCCGGAGAGCCTCTCGCATTGTGCGTGGTCACGATTGGCGAAACAAGACGATACGATGACAATATTATTTATTAGCAGACCATCACTCTTCTATAGTTTTCACTTTTCACACAGTACAGTGAAATAAATGACAAAGTAATTATCCTAAATAATCCTTCACATTTAATTATTTTTAGACTTTTTTGGTCATCTATAATCAAATTTAATTTTTACCGGGACGTGGAGTAAACCGGCCGGGACACCGGGATTTTGTCTGAAAACCGGGACGTCTGGCAAGCCTACTTATAGATTAATGCGAAATTATTAAAATAGTTATTTCATTTGTTTTGGCATTGAACTAATACTATTGTAAAAATACAATAAAGTGTCAAATAAAAATAAAGTCCAGCAATTGTTATTAATTTGACTCTTAAGACAACCTAAGCCACTAACATCATCTATAGAAACTTATTCGCATAGACGGATAGTTGGTGTGGGGGAAAATATGACAGTAGGGGGTACGTGAAAATATAAAGACTAATTAGGGTACGCGAGGGAATAAAGGTTGGGAACCCCTGCTTTACACAAAAACAAAAAATTTAAGGTTTATTTAAATTTAGTATACACAAATGATCCATTAAAATATCATAAAAATATAACTTACAATGTCTTATTGGACTCAAAAGACAGATCCCAAGCCCAAGTGACAAAATTAAGTGTAAGGTAACTAACAACTGTTTCGGAGCATAAAAGTTGCGTACAGAAAACATTAGTCAAGACACTTGCATCATGGTGTAGATATATTGCTAATGGACGCCTCTGAAACAAAAATAATCAAATGAATACGAATCTCAAAAAAGAAAGTTAATCATAAAACTAGAAAATTTAATTTATAAAATACAGGTCCTCCCCTTTCCTTAAAACTGTACACGTATTTTTGTATAACTATCACATAAATAATTAAGAACACCAATTTTTCAGAACTTGCTTCATACAAATGTTATTGTTCAGTTGCAGCTGATAAAAATCAACAGATGGAATTGCAAATGATACTAGGCATGTCAAATGGCATTTTGGGTGTATTATCTTTCAATGGATTCTCTCAACTTGCTGATTGTAGCTTGTCTTAGACATAAAAAAATGTATTTCATATATACAGGGGTGATTGTGGCTTCATGAAAAAATACCTGAAATTTCAGCAGGAAAATTATGTGTAGGGAACGGATATGTATTCATTCATTACAATGCAGATTCAACTTCTGCATGCAATTTTTAATATGCTTTTTTCACATAAGAAATTAATTTATTTTGTCTTAGTTCATGAGTTTTCAATAACATTCTATAATAAACACGAAAAGAAACCATAAAAATTGATAACAAAACAATATTAAAAATATAACAACATTTTGTATGAATAGCATTAATTAATATATATATAAATTCTTATGGGACCATTCTTAAGTGAGGTAGTTAGTCTTACTTATGGTATGGCATTTTATAAAAAAATTAATTTGGATTGAATCAGCATAATCCAAAGTAAATTTTCCATAGTATGGATTATAATTTGTGTAGTCCGTAGTAGAAGCCAAAATTAGGTAGGAACTACAGAGAATCCATAGTAGTTTGAGTCTTTGGCAGTCTTTAAGTTTTAAAAAAGATTTATCAGAAAATACCAGATTTCCAGTATAATACCAGAACAAAATCACCCCTGTATATATCCCCCCCTCCTAACACACCCACTAGGGTGAGATTCAGTGGGAGGGATGGAGGATTAATTGCTACTGTTTTATCCCAACCATAATCTATACTTATAAAAGGCAATGTTTGTGTGCGATGTCCAGACGAATCTATCGCACTTACAGCCACGAAATTTGGCACACAAGTAGTCGTAATGGTGACTCAATGCACCTCGAAGCCCAAATTTTAATCTAGAAATTTTTTAAATTAATGTTTTGTGTTGTTTTGGTTGATTTCTCGCACTAATTTCTCAACAGAATGGTTTCGAATAATTGTACGACAAAAATAGATAGACCATCGGAAAGAGCACGCGATTTTCGTTCTAATGAAGTTAGTTTTGAGTTTCTAACGTAATTTACTGAATTTTGAGAATTTTTTTAAAAATAGTCAGTTTTACCATCTAAATGTTAGTTTTGTTTTTAAATTTGTTGCATCCGACTTTCTAATAACACTATAATTTTCAATTTTTTTTCAGCTTTTAACTGGAACGGTTCTGTCGGATTTAAAACAACGGTTAAAATATCTTTTCAAGTTTTTTTTAAATTAATTTTTTTCTGGGCAGTTGAGAGTTATTTTTACGGAGAGAGTTCCTCGCTCGGCACTTCTTCGGAACGCAGATGGCTATGTGATTGGTTGAACTTTGTTGTCCCCAACACTATTTAGTTTTCTCCAGTATTAAAATGAAACTCGCCGCATTTTACTATGTTCTTTCTTTGTGAACACGATCCTTTCACAATATTTATTTTATTTTATAAAAAAAGGAGCATCTCATACTTTGCATTTTATTGTGTTGCTCATTAGAGATTTATTTAACCCTTTGCGGCGAAGTGTGCCAGTTAATAGCATACCTAATTTGACTCGCTTCTCAAACATTAAATTCAACTATAAATGGAAAATAATAGGTTTAGGATAGGGCTAATAGTACTCCTTTTAGAATGTATATAGCAGTCTTATGAAATTTTGTTTCGGAATAGGAATTATTTGAGATAAAGTTTGGGAAAATTCCTTGACTCGGAGATAAGAAATTTTTCAGTTCTGGACATTTAACAATTTTAGCAAAGTAACTCGAAAATTTTGCTCCAGTATTCTTGAAGTTTTAATTTATAATTTTCTGTAAGTTTCAACAATAATTTTAGAGTGTATGAAGGTGGCTGTATCTAAGGGGGTTCTCATGAGGGGGGTGACCTGAAAGGCGACCCCCCCCCATCGGAATGAAGTAAGTTTTTTAAAAAACTTTTTTTGTAGATTCTATGTCTAGACAATAAACCCATTCATGGTGTTTTCTCATCATATTTTCAAAAAATTATTGCCTTGCGCCACAAAGGGTTAAAATCTAATTTGCTTATGTTCTCAAAAATAAAGATATAGAAAGTACTCTAGTTACATCAATTCAATAAAAAAAAAAAATTTATCTTCTGTATATTCTTTTTTTAAATATACATTTAAAAATACTTTAAAATCACTATTTAAAGATACCTGAACAATTTTATTTCATTAAAGCAGTTTAATTTGATATTTAAAATAAAGTGATTTAAATCAGTGATTTTTTTTTTAAAAATCAGTTAATTTAAATCGCGATTTAAATCAGTGATTTTAATCAACTGATTTAAATCACCGCAACCCTGCCCTTAACACTTGATAAGTTCACATGGTTATCATTATCCATTATCTATGAAAAAGCACTGTTTTAATTTAAATTAATTATATCAATTAATTAGAGTCAAGACATTTTCTATACCTCATAAGATTCTATATCTGTATTTACTAATTTGAATTGTTGATGAAGATCCATATTACTGTTTATGTGGGATTTATATAAAGAGCATATACATTTTTTCAGACATCCTGTTAATAGTAGCATGTTGCACTTAACAGATCTGCAGCTTCACGGACAATGCTGAACATTTAGAAATAAATTTATCAAAAAAAGTTCTAAATCTCACGCTATTGGAAGTATATTAATATCAGCAAAAATGTTAATCACCTGTACTTCTATTAATTTACATAATTATGTAACAGATATAGCAACTTAAGTTATTGACATCTAGTCATTTTATGAAGTAAATTACTTTTGATTCCAATTCTAAGAAGGAATGACCAAACATATAAAATTCTCACTTATTTACATCAGCCCTTTATTTAATAAAATGAAAGAGAAAAGGACCTTCAGAAAAATCAATGAAACAATTACCTCCTTTGCAGGTTGGAAGCATGATGCTTGGAGGGCTTCAGCCAATGTGCCTTGGAAAGCTGGATGACAAGTACCATACCTAAATCAAATAATTTCCTTATTTCTGTTCATCATCTTAATATAAATAAAAGTCATTGTGGGTATTGTATGTTCCACATCTCCTCCTAAACTACTGCAGCAATTTCAACCAAACTTTGCACACTATTATTTAAGACAAGAGGGAGATTACTATTAACATTTTGAAGTACAGAAGTTAATTAAACAGTCATTTAATTAGAAATTAACCGAAACCATTTTTCTGTATTAACTTTGGAGTAAATTATCCCCCCCCCAAATTTTATACCATCTTAAAGTTCAAAATTTTACTTTTTCAATTATAGCAATTTTATATCTGTGAAATGTTTCCTTCAACTTTTATTAATTTTTCAAAATTTAATAAATAAATTATTGCAGCAGACAATTCTTAAATAAAGCAAATTTAATGATACTTCTTTGATAGGCAACGGTGAGACTTTGAACAAATTTCTTTTTATTTCTGTAAATATTTTAAAAAGAAGTGAAAAATCACTGTCAACTTTAAAAGGCCCAAAAGTTAATTACATTTTTTAAATTAAAAATTAAGCATGATTTTGTGTTTTCTTTGTGATATATTTCGAAAGTGTTATGTTACAATAACTATTTTTTTTATACTATATTAAAGCTTAAAAAATTGCTTTTCTGTGACATAAATCTCATTTGCGTTCAAAATTGTTGCTCTCATTTCAATAATTTTTTTAAAAAATTCAATTCTGTATAAAATTCACAAATTGTAGCAATGTATTTTTTATTGTTAAAGAACACGAATACATATGAAGAGCTGTTATTAGAACATATAAACAAAATTCTGAAGAAAAGTTTAAAAGCAGACGATTCGTAATTTATATCGGGAACAACTATTGATCTGGTTTATTTCGACACTTTTTATCAATGAAAATTTAATTATTTAATTAATTGACCCAAAACATGCGTCAAAATCCTTCTTCTACTTCACTATTTATGAACAATATTTGAACTAAAATCGTTTCAGATGATAAAGGAATTTTTGCATTATAATTTTCTATACAAAAATAGTTCTTTCATTAAAAAAATTAAGCATAAAAATGTTTTAATCCCGAGCAATGCCGGGCATAACAGCTAGTTAACAATAAATATGCAAAATAAATGAAACATATGGAGCATTCCTTTTTGGTACCTGTTCTCAAATTCTTTTTCAAAATGAGAAATAGCCACCACTTCATCACTTACATCTTCAGGCACTATAAAAAAAGTTAACAATATTATCACAATTGCTAATCACAGAAAAATCAATATGAAACTAAACTTTGTTGATGCTAAGAAATATTTTTTAAATTCGTCTTCATACAAAGTAAAATTAAAAATAACATTTATGTCTCGATTAGTATTGATAAGTTCAATATAATACATTTGGCTACGAGAAAAATGAAAAAGAATTCCCAGAGTGTTTTCACTCAAACACAATGCTAAACATGATCAATAAATTAAAGTAAGAAGCATTTGAGTAAAATATAAAAGCAAAGCAAGTGCAAAAGAGATAAAACAATTAACAGAAAATGTTCAAAGTAGATCTTCATGTTAACTTTCTTTAACTCTTTTTAAAACCTTGGGAATTATAGTTCCCACTAAATTCAACAATTTTTAAATGAAACTAAATCCTAGACATTTCAAATTTCTTATTTCAAGTAATACAAAAATGTCTTGAATTGATAATTTTTAATTAATCAAATTAGTTTTATCTCACAAGATAAATGAATTTCTTTTTTCTAAATCAATCTCAATCCCAAGAATATTTTATTATAGAGTGAAACTTCTATGAGAGACCACCTCCTCCAACGACCAATATTTAAAGACACCGATTTTTTACCCTATATACTTAATGTTAAAAAGTGTCCTCTAGGAGAGATCAGACTCTCTATATCTATAAGCGACCGGTCCCTTGCCCGAAAATTTTCTTGCCTTTTCCCGCAAACAAAATCCACATTCCAAACCAGTCAGTCGACCTTGATGTATTGTTTGATGCCCTGAACTGGACAACAAGTGCAAGGAGGAGACTACAAGTGAAAGGTCACGTTGCTGATAATCTATCACTGGTTATCACACATAGAGGAAGAATGACAATACAGATCAGTTGCAATTTTTGTATAGGCTAGAGCTTTAAACAAGTCTAAGAAAGTCATTTTAACGTTGGAGAAGTGCATTGAAGTGATCGAGTTACACGAAAAAGGAAATTCAGAGAGGTAGTTGGAGGAAATTTTTAATTGTTGGAAAACCCAAATCAATAAAATTTTGAAAGATAAAATTACTCAAGTTTCGGGGTGTAAAGAGAATGCGTATTTCTATATAAACACTCTTTTATCAGATATAAAAAATATACTAGAGAGAGAAGTACTGTCGCAAAAAGCAAAAGAAACAATCCGAAATTTCTTCATATTTTAAGAAAGTTTAAATTTTTAAAAAATTGTATGTAGTTGTGCTTATATAATGCAGTATTCAATAAATAACACAAACAATTGTTTTTCGTGTTTCTTTAATTTATAAAATGCGTAAATTTACTATACTATTTTCGGGTTAATTCTTTTGGCAATCTATTATTGACACTTCTTGAGCGACCACCTCTCTTAATGACAGTTTTTTTCTCGGAATGGAGGGTGGTCACTCTAGGGAAGTTTTACTGTACCACAACTAGAAAAAAAAAGGCCCTTTAAAGCGTTAAGAAACTAGCACATAGTATGGGGCGAGATTTGTTTAAATATAAAAATAACTTACTCAGAGGCTGTATTCTTTTGGATGAACTTGCCTGAAACATGTCATCATCAACGCCAAAGCAATCTGCAGCGTCTTCAAAGTCATTATCACTTTCACTGGATGCAAGGTCAACAACCAACTAAAATAGACAAAAAGAAATTAGTAAAAGTGAAACCCTGTTTGATTTTAATATATTTCACAAAATCAGCTAACAATAATGAGAAGGTGGGGAATATAAAAATAATTAAAATCAAGAATTTTTTATCGGCACTAATAAAAAATACAGTACCCATGAAATGCACACATTTGTTAAAATCTCCATATCACTTTACTTATAAGCTGAATTTATCACAAATAAATTGGAATGCAGCTTATTCTTGTTTTCAAATGTGAAAGGGATTACAGGAGAGAAAAAAAAAAACTGATATAGAAACAAAATTAAAAATTTATCTAAAACATTTCACATAATTTTATCTTTATTTACTTTCAACACCAAAAAATACAGATTTTCCTCATCCTCTCATTAATATAAAAACATTTTATAACACACTGCTGTTTAACCCTCCGAACGGCGCAAACGTCTTTTTACGTTCTTCATGTTCAGTTCAAAAGCAGATAGCTCGTATTTATATGTATATTTTCTTAAATAATCATGGATTAAGTATTCTTAAAATTTCAGAGATATAATTAAATATAAAAAAGATCAATTTATTTAATTTAAAAGCTAAGCTTTATAACCTTATAGATAAAAGTTCTGAATAATTGGGAGCTCAGAGGGTTAAGGCAATTTTAGTTGCATGAAACGGATAAAAATCCCAAAAATTACAATCATATTACAAATCATATTTCTGCAGCAATTTATAAGTTTTCCAAAACAATTATATAAAAAATATAACATTATATAAAAACCTGTTTCTTAGGTTTTGGAGCTCCCTCTTCTCGACTCAAGATCAATTCCAATACTGTGTCAGGCAGATCAAGAGCTGCAAGTTTTGTCTAAAAAAAAACATTATTACAGACAAGTAGAATAAAGATTTAATTAAAAAAAACATTCTTAAATTACTCTTTAAACTAAAAAAACCAAACAATGAAAGTAACTAATTAGATGAGAATAATGTTTTTTTAAGTATATTATTTTCTTACTGGTTGCTAAGGCATATAAACCAAAACAAATTGCTGACCAAGAGTCAGAAACTATTTTTCCCCCTTTAAACTTTGAACTATTCATTCACATGGAATGGATTTTTTTGGTTCCGAAAATATGAGTTCACTTTAACTTCCTAAACATTTATTTTCCTTTCCTCTTTCCAGAAGCATGGTTATAATTTACCTATCATTATTGCCAGGAATTTTACCATGGTTAAAGAGGATATGAAAAAATTAAATACACTTTGAACCACAACAATTTTAAGCTACACAGTCCGACCTCGAAAATCCGGAAACCTCTGAAAACCGGACGATTTTTTCCAACTCGTGATGGAAAAAAAAATTAGCTAAATAAATTTTAAACTAGAACGTTTGAGACAAGATGGGGAAATTTTAGTCATTCTATTCATTTTAAACTATTTTTTTTTTTTTTTTGTCTTTGTATCATTTTTTAATGTCTCTTTATGTTTTTATTGTTTAAAATGTGTTTTTATATGGACTTAATGGAATTGACATCAACGTGTAGATCAGCATACGTCTCGATTGGTTGCATATGTGCAAACGTCAGAAGCGTTACCAAGGCAACCATTTGCTGCTGCCTTGTGACTCCTGCGTCTGTTTTGAAGATGTCTGCACATGCGCACTTAATTGTGATGTAACTTACCTACATGGTGACATCAGAACTTTGACATCTCTATTGGTTTAAGTAAGATATCTAAAATACGGAAATTTCAGAAATCCGGACCTTCCAAATCCCCGAGCAGTCCGGATTTTCGAGGTCGTACTGTATTATTAATTTCTTTTGTTATCATAGAAGATATACACACATTTCCCCCTCCCCTATCTTCTTACAAATTATCCCAGTAATTTTTATTAGCCTTAATGGTAGAAAGGTAAGCTGAAGTGCTAAATCTACCACTTCATAATGTGAAATCTAATGGATATTTTCTGCTCCATACTAATCATTAACCCTCTGAGGACGACTGTCAAACGGAGTGCCAGCTGCTCGTAGCGCTAAATGTGCAGCTATCCTTGAAGGATTAATCATGTTTTAGAGTACAATTAAACACTTTTATTTAACTAAACTTCTTTCATGTTTGTAAGGTTGGGATTTTGCAATCAAGTTTTCACTCCCTTCCTGATGTGCTAGACGACTGAAATTCTGTACACTACCATATTCTTTATGGTAATAAAATTTTAATATTTTCAGAAATTAATTACGAGTTAATCGTCAGTTAAATTTTGATTCCTACCAGTGGCACCACCTGGTAGTGAATTTGAGAAACGACAGATCTCAAGATTAAAAAGTAGAAAATAACAAAAGTTATCTTGCTCAGTACACTTATAAAAGTGTTTTTTTTAAGAACCTTTTAAAAATCAAATATTATTTTCCTTGCACCACTGATAAAAAAATAAAAAAAAAAACCTGCTCTGAAACCACATATCTTTTATAAGTTCAAAACAACCAAAATATATATGAATAACCAATTCAGCTAATTTAGGTAATGGACACAAACACACATATATAATAGAATAAAAATCCTTTTCATAGACCCAATGATAAAAGTTTTAGGCTCATAAAATATGTTAACTCAAGAAACAAGTCAGGAAAACAACCAGCGGGAGTGGTCTCCCCTAAACTTTCTCGTATACTTCTCGAAAAAGGTGCTGTTTCCCCTCCCCTTCCCCACGTGGATAAAAAAAATTGGAACCTATTGTAACCCAGGATCCAATGACTATCAGAAAATATTTACGTAAAGAATCAAATTCAAAGATATGCGTTCCGACTTCTACTCTTGCTGGCTCAAGGACAAAGTCACATAATCCTCCCACGTGCACAGATTGCTACCAGTACGCATGCGCTTGGAGAATCGGATTAAAAAACCGTCAATAAATATTGTGCACAGAAAATTGCGTCCAGTACGCATGCACGTGGAGATAGCGGA
Source organism: Araneus ventricosus (assembly GCA_013235015.1). NCBI lineage: Eukaryota > Metazoa > Arthropoda > Arachnida > Araneae > Araneidae > Araneus > Araneus ventricosus. Next base: position 40,889 of record BGPR01005722.1, read on the forward strand.
TTTGTTGGAGATGCGATTATACAGACCAACAGACAGTCAACCCTTTTTGAGATACAAGTATGCTATTATACAGACAGTCAAACCATTGACGGATTTGGCCCAAAATTTTATACGGACCTATACTCATGACGATAAAACTCTGTACCAAATTTTATCCATCTAGCTATTCAAGTTTTTGAGTAATACTGTTCACATGACTTCGGACATACAGACAGACTTCCCGTTGACGGATTTTGTCCAAAATTTGATAGAAACCTACAAATTATGTTTAAAGATCACATACCAAATTTCATCCCCGTAGCTCTAATAGTTTTCGAGTTATCGTGTACGAAGACAGACACAATTCCAAAATTGTGTTTTTCGGACTCAGGGAGGTCTAAAACGTGGAGGTTTGTCAAAATCTCGAGTTCGAATTTTTTGATGATTACAATACTTTCTCTTTGTTTACTTCGTATACGAGAAAGTAAAAAGGCATAAAAAAAAAACATAAAAGCCATAGAAATTTCAGGCATTCTTAAAAATACGATGACTTCAAACTGAGAAAATCAGGACCCAAGAAAATAAATAATCTATATAAATAAAACTAAAACAGCCATCTTTTTTTTATGCTACAGAAATCAAAACTACTAAATTGACTTTCTTCAAATTTTACTCACAAATACTATGTAGAATAAGGAAGGTTTCATGAGAATTAATTAAACAGTTAATTAAAAACTATATTTCCACTGCACATGCACAGTTCAAGCACTTCTGGATGCACGTAAAAGCCTAAACAATAATGTGATAAAAGTGAAATGCATAAATAGTTTGCATGCTATAGAATTTCAAACTACTGAATAGGTTTGCTTCAAATTTTGCTCAAACACACTATGAAGCATCGATATAAATAAAAGAGAAATGCAAAAATAGTCAGCATGCTATAAAAGTCCAAACTAGATGGTAAATATGTATTTGGTGTTGAATAAAAAGTAGACATTCGCCTTCATAGGCCCCCACCGGTATGGTCGGTAAGGCATCCAGCAACAAATCTAAATACCAGACCTTCTGATGAAAGTTTTCTTTTTCAAGGAAGAGAAAGCTTCAGCATTTCAAATAGCTGATGCATTTAAACCCAAATCACTAAATAGATTTTCTTCAAATTTTGAGCACAAATACTATGAAGCATAAGGAGGTTCTAGTGAAGATTTCATGATAATTAATTATTGAGTTTTTTTAATATTAAATCTCGAAGATAAAAGTCAAGGCTGCAAGTTTTCCCTTAACAGACTGTTAATTTGCAGTTTTATTAGTAAATTCCTTACTGATTTTAATTTTGATAAATGCTGCAAATGAGGCGAGGATTTTGTTCATTACAATATTTTATAGAATAGCAATTTTTACATTAAAGACAAAAATTTTCATCCCAAGCAATGCTAGGTAAATCAGCTAGTAACTAATAAAGAAAAAATTAATTCCATAAGTAACATACATTTTCATCTTTCAAGGAATCTGGCCAGCCAACCCAATGCTGAAACCGAACAGGAATGTTTGTAACATCACGCAAACCTAATTTGACCTAGAAAAGGAAAACAAAAATTTCTTCATCAACATTTTTAAAAAGCAGAATCATAAATGACATATATTAAAAAATGAAAAGAAAAAAAACTTATTTCAAAAAAGAAACTAGGTAGTGTACCAAAAAACAATTTCTAGATCTTAAAAATCAAAACTGCCATACTTTTTTCTAAATTAATGCTCTGATTACATATATTTCAATCTTTCAAGAGGTAAACAGAAAAAAAGAAATATAATTATTATTAAATTAAAATAAACACAAAATAAAAACTAAATTTTCAGCATACACTAGAACCTCGATTATCCGACCCTCGTTTAATCAGAACTCTCCGTTAACAGACGTCGGTTTCGTGATTTGTTTTTCAGCGTCTATTATCTGAAACTCTTTTAAATGATACATTCTGTTAACCAAATTTCTGTTAACCATTTTTTTAAAACTTTTTTTTTTCAACTTTCACATTCCTTATGTATGCAAGCGTTCTTTCCGAACTACGAGTACCGATAACTATTTTGGTTTCCCTTTCTTAGAATTCTTTTGAAATTAGCTCTCCCGCCATCACCTGTGCACACGTCCCTGTTCTAAACAAAAACACTCCCCATTTCGAAATTTGGAATGCCATATTGCCAAGTGCCACAACAATCGAATGCTATTGCATTCCCTGATTGTAAGCAAGCGCAGGGAACAAAACCTCTTTTGCCATCTTTTCACAAACAGAAATACAGCTGTAGAATTTCTAAAGGGGGAGGAGAAATCAATGTTATATTTTCGCTACATTCTTAAGATTGGCGTGCCTACTTTTAAGAAAACTTCGTGACAGAGCTGCACGGCAAAGGATAACTAATTTACGCCAGATGAAGCCTCCATTTAAATCATTGCAAGTTTTTTTCATTTCAAAATAAATTTTCATGTATAATTTGAATTTAGATATTAAGCAGTTTAATTAGTCATAATAGGAGTTCAATAACGATGTTACATATTAAACTAGATGATTATTGAAAAATTCTCTACTATCCGATGTAGGTTCGGTCCCAATCACGTCGAATAATCGAGGTATTTTACATAATAAAAGGATGATAGCTTTGGAATATTTCTTACTATAACTTTTTATTTAACTAAAATATAAAAAAATGAAAATAATTATGATAATGATTTCAGCTTTTAGAACTCTTAAGAAGAGAGAGAAATGAAAATAAATCACTTACATCTAGAACTGTCTTGGACCCAGGGAACTGAAGAGTATAATCTTTATTATTTGTAGTATCAATTATGTGCAGTTTGTAATTTGTATTCATGCGATTGCTAAAGCTCATCCTATAAAAGAGAGTATTTTTAAAAACCTTAGATATAAAAGGATTTTAATACAGAAAATGAAAAAGGATAAATTATGAAACATAATAAAATTTTATCATTTACAAAATTAGGTAACACAATTTTTTTTAAAATTATTTTGTCTTCCTTTTAATACCTATTTAATACTTAAAACGGTGGAATTTGGACAAATCAAAATTCTTAAATTCAAGTTCATCAGTAACTCAACTTTTTTTCTCTTGTTCTCTGAATTTCTTATAAAAAATGTTGAAGTATCATCTATAATTTCAATTTATTTTGGTTAATACACGGTCAAAATTAAAAACTGTTTTTATTTCTGAACAGCTTTTATTACTTAAATACATTCGTGTCCTCTGTAATAATAGCCCAGATCCGTCTCTCACTGATCTGGTAACGCTCTGACGTCACCAACACTAAAATTCGTGCCATAGCACCACCAGACATTAAACAGCATTATTTCATTATTAGAGCACCCAAATTTCAGTAATTTAAAATTTTAAAAAGCAATTGTTGTTCTAATTTCAAATTTAATAGCTCTAAAAAAGTGAAATAAAATTTGTTATTGATTGATATAAAATTTATATCACTATGATCAATAGTTCCCGAGAAATTTTAAATTATATTAATCATATATTTCAAATTAATTTCCATATTTTAATAGAAAGTCGTTAATCACATCAGTGGTACATCATGCGGGTGATATAGTTTGGATGCAATGATGCAACAGATTATTTATTGCAATCGTGATGATATAATTTGATAATATTTTTTGGCAACATTTGACAACCATAGAAGTGCTTTGTAAGAAGTGTAAATAATATATAAATAAAAAAAAATATTTCCTGTCATAAAAAATATGTTTATTTAATTTTTTTTTTCAATCAATGTTATACATTTCTCTCTCATACATCTATTTAAACATGTCGAATTTGACGGGAAATCTCTCGAATGAAGAGGCAATTTGTACGCGTCATACCATGACGGGTGATTTTCTAGTTGTTCATAAATAATTTTTTAAGGAACTCAATTAACAAGAGGATTTAACTGCAGAAGTATTCTGTTGGAGTATGCTGTGCTACAAGACAACATTCCTTGAAGCTGGGAGCAAAAAGACAGAGCTGTACAATTTATGATAGTACATATTTAGAAGCACGGTGGCAGATTTTTGACTTTCTAAGATCAAAAATTCTCATTCAGAATACTGCATGACTTTATTTGAAAGAAAGGATTTAAAAAAAACCCAATGAAAGGTGTTAAATTATTGCAATTAGCTAAAAAATAAATTTTCATGTCAGATTAGTACAAGGGTAAGTCATTAAGTAAGTCACAAAAGATAATAAAAAAATAATTTACCATGATAATCACTTGGAAACAATTTTATTTTTCAACATAATCTCCACCAATGTTGATGCACTTACCCCATCATTTTATCAGTGCCCAATTCCAGCTGCATGAAATTCTTTAGGTTGCTGTCTCATCCACAATAGCACTTTGTGTTGAACATCATTATCATCAGCAAAGTATTTGCCTCAAAGATGTTGTTTTAGTGGATCAAACAGATGAAAATCGCTTGGGACTAAGTCTGGGCTGTAAGGTGGATGATGTAGCACTGACCAACCAGACTTAGCCCCAAGCGATTTTCATCTGTTTGGTTCACTAAAACATCTTGGAGGCACACACTTTGCAGATGATGACATTCAACATGAAGTCCTACTGTAGATGAGACAGCAACCCAAAGAATTTTATGCAGATGGAATTGGAGCACTGATAAAATGATGGGATAATTGCATCAACATTGGTGGAGATCATGTTGAAAAATAAAATTGTTTGAAAGTGATTATGATGGTAAATTATTTTTTCCTTATCTTTAGTGACTTACTTAATAACTTACCCTCATACAAAAACCTATGCATGCAGCAACATTTCATAAATATTTTTATACTTTTAGTACTTCAGAAATCCAAACCTTAGATTATAGATGGCGATTCCTGATTTTGAAACGGATTATGAATTATTTTACCGGCCATTTCCATGAAAATAAGAGAAATGCCAATTTTGTTTAGTAGACAGATCCAAATTTACATGCAAGACTACACCCGACTTCAGGATATATATACAAATCAGTCACAACACTAAGATAAACATTTATTATGATGTCTTAAAAACAATTTATGAATTATTCACTCAAATGTGTTGAATCCCAGAAATGACAAAACATGACCTTGTAGTGAATACAAATACTTGTAACCTATGGGTCGATCCTGATCTAGTGCGACGTAATCTGAAACTAATCTTAATCGTAATCGAAACTGATTCGTTCGATTACTTCAACTCCTTCTCTTATTATTATTCGAATCGTAGACACGGGATCAGGCGCGGTTCATAGGGTGAAAATGTTGTTGTATTTGAATGTTGGAAAATAAATTTATTTTTGTAATAAGGAATTGATATAATTGGAGCCAGCTACATACCATGCACATATCCAATTCCTACATGGTGACCCTAGTAAAGAAATCACGCAATGCGCGCCAATAAGCAAACTTCCAACTCCTGCTATTGCTGTTCTAAGCTGTTTCCGTTTTAATTCTTCATCATGGAAGAAAATTCTGCCGTCAAGATGCCTCCATTCAATTTCGGAGACCCTCAACTTTGGTTTATAATGGCCGAGGCAACATTTCAGCTTGCAAATCTGAAACCGATAACAGCCAGTGCAACCAAGTACAACTACTGTGTAGCTCACCTCTCTACAGAAGCAGCAGCTATAGTTCGAGATGTAATCACTTGTCCTGACAAAGACGATCCTTACAAGCAACTGAAAGAGGAACTTATTAAAAGGTGCGGTGAATCGAAATCCCAAGAAATAAGATGTCTTCTTGCCGGCGAGCAGTTAGGTGACCGAAAGCCGACTGATTTACTCCGAGTTATGCAAAGGCGTGCCGAGAATCATCAAATTTCGGATACTCTTCTACTGGAATTATTTCTACAACAACTGCCAACAAACGTACAATCTATCCTTCTAGCAATTAGCCCTCTAAATGCCGCTAAAGCTGCGGAAATTGCAGATAGAATCATGGAAGTTACACCACCCGAGGTAAGCAAAATTTCGAGCTCTAATTCCTGTGAAAAAGTAAATAATGCCTCTCAGTCAGAACTTCTGGAAGAAATAAAAGCACTTCGCAAAGAAGTTGCTTCTTTACGTCGATCAAGAAGTGCCGATCGCAGACCGAGAAATAATTCTCGTAAACGAGCTGACTTTCGCTTTCGACAGCGCAGCCCTTCTCAATCGAATGATGTTTGTTGGTATCATAAAACTTTCAATAAGAACGCTCGCAAATGTATTCAGCCATGTTCCTTTTCGGGAAACGTGGAGGGGCAGGAGTAGCGGCGACGAACTTTTTGCCCTCTGAGTCATCAAATCAATGTCGCTTATTTATTTTAGATAAAAATTTAAACCAACAGTTTCTTATTGATACCGGAAGTGACTGTTCTATTTTTCCAGCTAATAAAAATGAAAGAAACTTGGCACCTATCCAGACTTTTCAAGCCGCTAATGGCTCTCCAATTTTTGTTTATGGAAAAAAATTATTATCTTTGAATTTAGGATTAAGAAGAAAATTTGTATTTCCTTTTTATATTTGTAATGTTTCAAAAGCAATTATTGGTGCAGATTTTTTATATCATTTTAATTTAAATGCTGATCTTAGAAAGCGTTGTTTATATGATAATAATACTCATTTGAAATGTCATGCTATTTATAAAAGTGCTGATGTTGTATCTATAAAAACTATTTGTGGTAATAATCAGTATACTAAATTATTAAGTGAATTTCCTAACTTAACAAAATCTCCTTGTTTAGACCAAACAGTCAAACATAATGTAATGCATCATATACAAACCAAAGGTGCCCCTGTTTTTGCTAAAGCGCGACGTCTAGCACCTGATAGACTGAAAATTGCAAAAATGGAATTTCAGCAAATGCTTGACTTGGGACACGTCCGTCCGTCAAGTAGTAATTACGCATCACCATTACACATGGTTCCAAAAAAGGGATCATTAGATTGGCGTCCGGTAGGTGATTACCGTGCGTTAAATGCTCAAACAGTTAAGGATAGATATCCTATTCCATGCATTGTAGACTTTACGAGTGAATTGCATGGTAGTAAAATATTTTCACATATTGATCTTGTTAAAGCATTTCACCAGATTCCCATAGCCCCAGAGGATATACCCAAAACTGCAATAATTACTCCCTTCGGACTGTTTGAGAGTACGCGTATGCAATTTGGGTTATGTAATGCTTCTGCTACATTTCAAAGGTTTGTGGATGAAGTAACTAGGGACTTAGACGGTGTCTATTCTTTTATTGATGATATCTTAATTGCAAGTAAAAGTCCTCAGGAGCACATGCTTCATTTAAGAGCTTTATTTGAGAGATTGTGTTATTACGGTTTAACAATTAATCATTCAAAATGTAAATTTGGAGAATCTAGTTTGGAATTTTTGGGATATCAAATATCAGAAAATGGTTTACAACCATTGCCGGACCGTGTTGAAGCCATTCAAAAATTTCCCATGCCTAAGAATTTAACTCACCTACGCAGATTTTTGGGCATGTACAATTTTTATAGACGATTCATTCCTCGAGCTGCTCACATTTTAGCCCCACTGAATAAATTCTTAGAAGGTCATCAAAATAAAAGGAAATCTCCTCACCCTTCTAAAAAGACAGAGAATACTCTCCAATGGACTGAAGAAACTGAAAAAGCATTTACTTTAGCCAAACAAGCACTTGTTGATGCTACTTTGCTTAAATACCCTATTCCTGGTGCACAATTAAGTCTTTGGATGGATGCATCAGACCTTGCTATAGGAAGTTCATTGATGCAATTGTCCGGCGATAAATGGGAACCAATTGCATTTTTGTCGATGAAGCTAAGTAAAAGTCAAAGAAACTGGTCCACCTACGATCGCGAATTGTATGCAATTTATGCATCTATAAAAAAATTCCGTCATATGCTTGAGGGTAGGAATTTCTCTACTTATACTGATCAGAAACCCCTTATTTTTGCATTTAAACAAAAACCAGAAAAATGTAGCCCTAGACAGCTTAGACATTTAGATTATATTTCCCAATTTTCAACTGACATCCGTCATGTTAATGGTAAAGATAATATAATTGCAGACACGCTTTCGCGAATCGAAATCGATGCTATCACAGCTCCTCCAAACTTGGATTATAAAAAAATTGCTCAAGAGCAACTGAATGACTCTGAATTAGAGCAACTACTTAAATCTAACTCATCTTTAAAGTTAGAAAAACATTATTTTCCCTTGGAGGATATTCATCTAATTTGCGATATGTCAACTAATCAACCAAGACCTTTTATTCCTAAAGCATACAGGCAAATTGTATTTGAAAATGTGCATTTCCTATCTCATCCTGGCACATCAGCTACCTCAAATTTAATATCCAAACGATTCATTTGGCCAAAAATGAAATCTGATATTAGAGATAGAGTTCGTGCTTGTACTAAATGCCAGCGTGCAAAGGTATTTCAGCATACCAAAGCTCCACTAAGCACATTCTCTGAACCAGATGCTCGTTTTTCTCACATTCACCTCGATTACATAGGACCGCTTCCTATTTCTGAAGGTAAGAAATATTGTCTTACAATTATAGATAGATTTACTAGATGGTCCGAGGTAATACCTACTGTAGACATGACAGCTGAGACAACTGCACATGCGCTTGTACATGGATGGATATCCAGATTTGGAACTCCATTAACAATCACTACCGACCAAGGTAGATATTTTGAATCCACACTTTTTCGTGAACTCACAAACATGATAGGTAGTCATAGGATACATTCTGCGTCTTACCATCCTCAATCAAATGGTATGATTGAGAGATTACATCGACACCTTAAGAGTTCTCTCATGGCTCACGAAAATTTAAAATGGACAAAGACATTACCCGTGGTTTTGTTGGGATTGCAAACTGCCATCAAAAGGGATCTAAATGCTACTAGTTCTCAACTTGTATACGGAACTACATTGCGTTTACCGTCTGATCTTTTAAGAGACGATTCTATTGTAAATGCAACTGCAACACCCACTTATGTATCCAACCTCATTTTAATGATGAGGAAACTTAATCCAACTAATCCCACTTATCACGGTAATGATAAATTTTTTGTAAATCCATCTTTGAAATCTTGTTCACATGTATTTCTAAGAATTGATCAAGTTCGACCTCCTTTAACTCCGCCATATTCTGGACCTCACATAGTCAAAAGTCGAACAGATAAAAATCTTGTCATTGATTTAAATGGCCGTAATGTAACTGTCACTACAGACAGATGCAAACCTGCTTACGAATTTTCAGAGACAATTTCTCCCAGAGCAACACCAAAAGTGATTCAAAATCAATTCTCAAACAGAAAATCGCAGGAAAGTAATGAAAACCTTTCTAATGTGAGAATAACTAGATATGGGAGACATGTTCATTTTCCTAAAAGACTGTGCGAGTAAATTTAAGGAAAATGTTTGCAAATTTTTTATGTTATAATTAATTTTTTATGTAACTAAAAAAATTCTCATTGTTCAAATTGTTCTTACTTGTATTACTTACTTACGTTATGATTGCATCCATTACCCAGTGAGTTTCGTTTCCTTCGTCACTGGGGGGATACTTTGTAGTGAATACAAATACTTGTAACCTATGGGCCGATCCTGATCTAGTGCGACGTAATCTGAAACTAATCTTCATCGTAATCGAAACTGATTCGTTCGATTACTTCAACTTCTTCTCTTATTATTATTCGAATCGTAGACACGGGATCAGGCGCGGTTCATAGGGTGAAAATGTTGTTGTATTTGAATGTTGGAAAATAAATTTATTTTTGTAATAAGGAATTCATATAATTGGAGCCAGCTACATACCATGCACATATCCAATTCCTACAACCTAATAACTATGTCATTTATTGCATGTACAAAATAATTTGATAAAAACAGAGTAGGAGACAACACATAAGTGATTTGATCTCACTGCAATTCAGGATAATTTAATAAGATTATATGACTGACAGCAGCAATGGGCAAGTCATATATATATATATATATATTTAGCACTTTCAAACTCGTAAAAATATTCACATAACTTTTGTTAGCTTTCTAAATGCCACTCAACATGCTGTCTAGAATTGCATACAAAAGACATCTTCAAACAAAATTTCCGAAATTTCACGCATTTCTTTCACCCAGTGAATTATTTCATTCTCTTAGCACCTTTGGTGAAAGATTTCTGACAATTAACTGAATATCCTTTTTATTTCTTTTAGAAAAGTATGAAATGATTAAAAGATGCGAATTAAATAAATAAATAAAAAATTACCCATCTACAGGAGTTAGATTAACATGGTCCGGAGCAACGAGGAAAAGATGAGTACGTTGAGGTAATTGTAAAGATGATAACACTGTCTGTAAAACAATGGAAATATCCATTACAGTTATTTGCAAGTATTAGCAAAACGATTAGTAAATAAATATATATACATATAAAATAAGAAATATACAAACATATGCAATTGAAAACTTACATCATCTGTAATACGAGTTTCATAACCATTTATGTGATTTTGCTTCCAACCGCAGAGCTCCTGCCGACAAGGTGGAACTCCCAATTCAGAATGTAAAGCCGTTTTAATCGCAGCTGAAAGCATTACAAGGGTATCAGAGCGCATATAGAAAATTTTGAAAAGATTTCAAGCACAAAATTATAATATCTAATAAAAACTTATTTTATTGGTTCTATATAAGAAAATATCAATAAAAACATAACTGATACTGAATGGTCATAAAATTGTGATTTCAAGAGAAAGAAAAAAAGATAACTAAAAATTTGTAAAGAAAAAAAAAAAAAAAACACCCAGCAAAAAGGAAAAATAGAATATTGTTTAGCAATAGATTCGGAAACCCTCCGCACTTTTGTGCAGGGTGGAGTTATTTTTATCAAAATAGGGGGAAAGTGAAGAATGGAAGGATGATGTTTACATTTTACTGAGCGGGATCTAACAAAGAACTCTGGAAATGCGCTCAATATGACTCATTGCCCGACGCCCCTTTCCGGTGTAAAATCGTCGGAAATTGGTAATCTTGGAATCCATTGCTGAACAGTATATTAAGAATCATTTTAGATTTCTTTAAAAGACGTTAAGATCTATATGGACAATATGTTATATAATTAGAATTGCATTGGATGTTCATTTTAAAATTCAATGTAAAAATCTAAATTAAATTATCTTCATGACAGCATGGTGTAGATTAGACTTCCACCAGGAGAAAAATTTTATTCTAGAGCACCTAAATCATTTGAATAAAAAAAAAATTTAAATCAATTTCTTAAGGAAAAAAAAAAAAAACTTTGAATTTATGCCTCTACATTATTATATCGGAACAGCTTTGATATACGACATCACCGGTGATATTTCGTTATTTGGTGACCTTTTTATTGCGTAAATAAACATGGCGTCGGTTGTGTTGCCTAAAGAAACATGGCAACTGTTTTTTTGCATAGACAAACATTATATCCTGGTTTACGCAATAAAAAAAGTCGCCAAATAAAGAAAAATTGCCAGCAATGACGTGTATCAAAGCTGTAACATTATATCTTATACTTAATATGCAAATATAATGAAACATTTATATTCTTTGATTTCTATTATTTTATAGTATAAGTTTCTCCTTAAAGTAACCAAACGCTTTTACATAATATTCCAATTTCTGATAACAAAATCCTCCTCTGAAAATAAGAACCAAAATTATAAACTTGTAACCATCATATTCTACTTCTATGCACTCACCTACTGTCTCTGAATCAGGTACTTCCAGAGGGACCATATTTTCTTTATACTGAACAGAAAAATTTAACAACCGCGCAGCTAACTGAACATCATCAACTGGCACTGGCACAGAATGAGGAGATTTGGTATTCCTGCTTGTACTCTGCTTTTCTTCTTCTGGTGGTGGTGGTGGTGGGAGTACAATTGCACTTGCTCCCTCTACTAACTCCATAGGAATCTCGGCTTCTCTTTCAGATGGTAATGTCTGAGACTCTTCAGGCATGACGGAATTGATAGCATCCTGTGAATAATAAAAATTAATAATAATGCTTATAGTGTATTCACATGAAAATACTTCATGCAATTTATAGCTTATAGATTTTCATACTGGAAAATATTTTGTATCTTGACAGTAAAAATATGCAGAAAGGAATAATCTACTATGAAATGGTCCAACTGTATTCTGCCAGCAATATATAATTAGAAAGGAAAAAGGCATACATGGACTTTGAATTTATAAAAAAACCACAATGTAACTAGAATCTTATAATGTTTAGCAACGTATTTCGAATCCCTCTGAGCTTTGCGCTGGGCGGAGTTATTTTCATAAAAATGGGGGGAAAGTGAAAAACGGAAGGAGAAATATATCATACTGAGCGAGATCTAACAAAGAACTTCGGAAATGCGCTCACACGACTCATTGCCGACACCCCTTTCCGGTAAGTGCTAGTCTCGGAATCCGTTGCTGAGCTATATCTATGTAAATCAACATGTGTATGTATATGTTTGTTCCAGCATCATTTCCAAATGGTTATGAGAAATTTGATGAAATTTAGTATGTTAACTTAGTATGTACATGTTTAGTACATACTCATTGTCCAATCCAAAACATTCAGGCCAACCCACCCAATTCTGAGTAAGAGGGTGGTAATTTTTTTTAAATACATATAATAAATATACTGAGTGACACACACAAAAAAAATTGATTCTGAAATTTCAACCTAATTCAACTATACTTATAAAACGCAATGTGTGTGTGTGTGTGCGATGTCCAGACGAATCTATAACACTTACAGCCATGAAATTTGGCACACAGGTAGTCGCAATGGTGACTCAATGCACCTCGAAGCCGGAATTTTAAAATTCAACCTAGAAAATTTTTTAATTAATGTTTTGTGTTGTTTTGGCTCATTTTCGGCATGTTTACGGCTGTAGTATCTTTTCTAATGATAGTTGAAAAACAATCGATGCACCATCGGATAGAACAAACAATTTTCTTTCTAATGAAATTGTCTTGAGCTTCAAACGTAATTTACTGAATTTTGAGAAATTTTTAAAAAATAGTCAGTTTTGCTGAGAAAATTTTTTCATATTTAAATTTACTGCATCAACTGTTCTAATAATGTTATCTCTTCCATTTTTTTTGAGATAATGAATGGAATATATCCCCCTGATTTAAAACAAGAATGGTTAAAATATCTGTTATGGTTGAATATTAATTAATTTTTTTCCGAAGTCTTAAAATATTTTCGCTGCAATTTTTACCTCCTTGATTCTTTGTAACCAAGGTCGTGGTGTTCTATTTCCAGCATGTATTTCGTTGAAACCACAGAGAAAGAGCATGTGATGTCATAATCCCTTTGTTTTCAACGTGTCGACAGAATATTCTTTTAATTAGTGTTTTACATAATGTGGCTTCAAAGTTTAAAGCAGAAGTGGATGATTTCATCTTTTTTTTTTCCCCCTTCTTCTCTGATTTATTTTGGATGTATTTAAATACCACAGAAATTATGTTTGTCATATTGTTCCATTTAAAATTTCATTCATTTTTCATTCTTTAACTTTTTACCTGGTTTATAGGAATCAATCTTTTAAATCCTAAAAATTTTTTTCCAAAATATCGGTTTGTACTGTAACTTCAATTTGCAATCATTTGTCACCAATTAACTATTTTAAACAGGATCCAAAAATTTTAAGGCGTCAGCCGGACTGAATTATAACTCCATTTTAGTGAGCGAACCAGTTGGTTGCTTTTACTCATTTTGAATTCTAATAGCATCATTTGCAGCAAACTTTATAATTTCAAATGTTGCGTTAAAAAAAAAAAAAGTATCTTCAGTTAATGCCTTCGTCGCAAAGAAAAATAAACGGTCAAAAGCAATAATATATATTTTTTGGAATTTATTTTGTTTTCAAAAATTTATTTTATGTCATTGTGGGCTTTAAAAATCTTTGTGTTGAAATTCATGATACCAGGAGCAACGCTGTTCTAACGTAATATACTAAATTTTGAGAAATATTTGAAAAATAGTTACTTTTATGGTAATTTTCAGCTCAGATTTCTTAAAATTCTCACATCCGACGTTCTAATAACGCTATCAATTTAAGTTTTTTTCATCTTGTGACTGGAACGTTTCTGTCGGATTTAAAACTAGAACGGTTAAAATATCTTTTCCCGTTTTTCTTAAATCAATTTTTTCCTGGTCAGTTCAAAGAGATTTTTCTCTAGAGAGCCTTCTCCCACGGAAATTTCTTCGAAGCTTTCCCAACATGCATTGTTGCAATTTCATTGGCTGATGGTGCAGAGCGCAAGATACGCCATAACCTTCAACTGAATGACTTAGATTATTTTAGGCAGTGTTTTAACGTGTTTATTTGTCTTGCATATTTTGCTTGCTGTGTAATAATCATTTTCGCATTACAATTTTTTAATAATGATTCAGATTAACGTACTCTGTACTGTTTTCCTACAGTTAAAATGTCATTATAGCGAAGAAAAATAAGCAGGAAAATCAATAATGTGCATCTTTTGTTTTGTTTTCAGATCTTTTTCATGTCATTGTGGGCGGTGGTTTTTTTTTTCATTTTGTTGAAGTCCTGATTCCATGGGCAATGGAATCAGGACTGCTAGTTAAACATATAATGGGATTAAATTTTCTCTTTAATCAAATCCTCAGAATGATAATTACTCTCAATTTAATCTCTTCTGGGTAGGATGGGATTAAGTCTTGAATACATAACAATAATGAGCTAATTAACATGAAATTTGATTTCTATGTTTCAACCTGTCAAACTTAAAATACTTTCCTAAAGAGCCTCTTAGGATAATAATTACCACAAATGCATGAAAGAATGGCCGTTTAAATTGGCTGAAACAATTCTGATGAAAGTTAGCTTACAAGTTGCTCATTGCTCAACTAAAAATACAGAGATGGTAAATGAGACTAATTCACCCAGATGGTTTATATAAAGGTAAGGCATTAAAAAAAGCATTTAACAAATACATAAGTCTCCAGGATTCCAACAAAGAAATCCAAAAATGGGTATATCAATGCAAGAAAGGTATCAAATGCAATATCAAAGGAAATATGAATGAATGAAAATGATATGGGTCATTCCAGAGAAAAAGGTACAAATCATGTCTGACATTTTGGAATTTTTAAAAGAAAATTTCATAATTAATAGCAATCAATCATATTTTCTATTTATTTTTCATTTAATTCTGTATCATTGGGTATTTTTTGTTTCGACTTGAGTGACTTATGGAGGTGTAAAATTTTTTTTTTTATGTGGAACAAGAAGGAAAAATCTTGATGTCCCAGCTACAAATTACTGACAGTTACAAGGTTAATTAAGAAATTGGTTAAATACTGTAATAATATAAAATATCAATTACATTGCATCTCTTTCATAAAAAGAATTTTAACAATAACATTTATTTAAAAAAATTGTTATTTATTAATGTCCCAAGAATTTGTGTGTCCACTCTGTCACAGCATTTCAAAAATAAAATTAAAAATTAAATTGAATTTGGTAGCACTTTTAAGGTGACTAAGTAGTGCAAATTCCATTCTTGGTTAGTCATTTTGAATTCAACAGTCAACAAGCAAGGTAAGACTCATTCTTTTTCTCTGGTAGTTAATTTGGTTTATTGAATGTCCACTATGTTACATTTATATTAATGATAAAAAAAAAAGAAAAATTTCCTGAAATTATACATAAAGTAGCAATTTTAAAATTATTGTTTTCATTTTATATATTTGTTTCTTAATTTTTTTTTATTTATGATTATAAAGACATTTTTTAGGCTTAGTTGTCCACTCTCTTACACTCCATGTGTAACAGAGTGAACAGTACAGTAAAAGCTTAACTAACCGGCATGCTCGGGAAATGCCGATTTCCGGATACCTGCAAAGTCCGGATAGTTGAAGGGTGATGGGAAAAATTGGGGAGATTGTAGCTTTTTTTTTTTTTTTACCTATTCTATCCCTTAGCCATATATATATATTTTTTTGGTTGTCGATTTCGTTTTTTCAGCGGAAGGTGAGGAACTTTTTTTTTCTTTGGTTCTCACTTTTGCTATTGAACCCCTCCCCCCGTAAAACAAGTCTGTGTACGTCACTGTACTGCATATTGCTTTTTTTCCTTCTACGTCCCTCCATGTGGAGCGGATGTTGCATTCCAGAAATAAATTGTCCGTGTGAATGGAACAGTTCGGGCGTGCTAAATTCTGGCACTCTGATGTAAAATTTTTAGAAAAACTCATTTTCTAATTTTTCCGGTTAGTTGAGCTTTCCGGATACTTGAATGCCAGATAATCGAGAATTTACCGTATTTAATAGAGTAAATAATTTATCTTAAACAGTTCTGAAAATGTTTTTGAGGCACAAAATGTTCTATAATAAGTACTAATTATTATATAATATTTATGAATATATAATTTAATACATAATATAATAATTATTGTGAACACAATATACAATAACTATTTAAATACTCATTAATAATAGCTATGAATGTATTTATCTTTAAAATATTCATAATTATAATTATTAATAAATAAAACTTGAATTGTCAAAAACAAATGCTATGAAAGAAGTTTAATTTTTTTTCTGATGGTCCCAGCAATCAGTACAGACAGAAAAAATTATACTTGTTTGATAGATATGTATCAAAATACTTAAGTGTGGTACAGATTTCACTTTTTTGAAGCAAACCATGAAAAAGGTGCAGCTTTAAAATGAATAGTGCATTTTAATAGTGCACCATTATTGGTGCAGTATTAAAATGATTAGCTGACAGATTAGTAGCTTCTAGAAAAAATGTTTCTAATGCTAACCAAGTTTTTACAATGTTAAGGAACTGAACAACTATAAGATTATATCAAATAACAAATAAAGAAATAGAATCTGTAGCGAACATTATTCAAGCAAAATATGTGTACTGATTATGTCTGTTCGCCAAATGGCCACAACAGGGAATGGCCTATTTCTTTATAGAGAAGTATAATGTTTTTGCAAGAAAAGTGAAAATCTTTGTCGCTGTTTTGAGGGGGGGGGGGGAGAAAGGAAAAAAGAGAATGCTTTTCATATTAAAGAGATTATTAAATGAAGAAGTAAAAAAATATAAAGTCTCAGACATCTATTCCTCTGCTTCATCAGGAGAGTTTACTGAAGTCTCTGATGATGAAGAACATAAGGAGGGGAGTAAAGAATGTATAATACATGCTCATTAAATTTCAGGGTGATGGAATAAGAAATTTAACTTAAAAATATCTTTTCATTGCTCAAAATGATAATTGAAGAAGATGGTGAAGTTAGAGTGATGAGCTTAATAATGATAAATGAAGCAAAAAAAAATTATTGAAAACTGTTGATGAGGATATTTCCTATGTTCATTTTGACCAAATTTTAATATTTTACCTGAACCAACCAAAGTTTAAAGTGATAGGTAAGACGTTGAACTCCCATATGCTATTGATGTTTTCCAAAAAGCTTAACATATTTATGACAAAAATTATATATATATATATATACAGTGTGACCAGTAATTAATGCGCTGATATTAAAAATTAATTTCTCGAAAACTACTGATTCAAAATTTGTTATTTAAATTCTAAAACAAAGTACAATACATGGGAATTAGTTGATTACATGTTCGATGTGTTTTCCATCTATAGCTATAATATAGCGCAAACGAAGAGCGAAATTCTGCATCGCTCGCTGAAGAGTCGAAGATTCAATACTTTCGATAACTGTTTGAATCGCAGTTTTCAGGTCTTTGAAGCTCTGGGGGTTTCCAGCATAAACTTTGTCTTTCATATAACCCCACAAAAATGAATCGCAGTGGTTCAGGTCAGGAGAATAGGGTAGCCAATCAATGCCCATATTTTTTCAATTTTGGGTACCCTAAAGCCACAATCCCCTCATTAAAGTGCTCTTCAAGCAGATCAGACACTTCATTGTTGCGATGAGGCGTGTTCTCTCAATCTTTTCAGGCGTTTTGACGCTCAGCGGTCGTCCCACACTGCCAAACATGTCGTCGCAAACACTACCTGTTCTCTCGAACTTTTGAATCAAACGATTGATTGTCGACACACTCGGACCTGCTGTCTTAAGCTTAAACTCAGTCGCAAACTTTCTTTGAGTCACAATTGGGTTGTTGTTGTTCGAATAATATGTTCGAACAATGAAAATGCGCTATATCTCGACAGAAACGCTATATCTCGACATTTTCACTGAAAAATAAACAACAAAAGCCAACTCAATGAGACTGCGCAAAAAAATCCGCCAAGACACTGAATCTAACCGCCAAGTTTGAACTTGATACGCCAAACAGTTTTCGAGAAATTGACATTTCTTTTCAACGCGTTAATTACTGGTCACACTGTATAAATCAAAACATTTTAAATTAGAGTTGTAATCTGTTTAGAACTATGCAAATTTGTAAATAGAATGATGCAATTCTGATTTTATTTAACTATATTTAAGGTAAGTGCTCCAGTAGTGGGCCACGTACCAGTAGTGGGCCACTTGAATTTTTAAGTTGAAAAACAAGAAATTCTAACATTCCAGTGAAATAAGAGATCTGCCTCTGGTAGGCTGAAACCCTTATCAACTAAATACCAAAGGCACCGCCTTTATTTCCTGATTAGTTAGGAGCTAGAAAGTTTGTTGCTGAAGTTGGTCTCTGAGAGAAGCATTTTTAGCTTATTCTTAGTGATTTCCTTAAGAGGTAACTCTTCATTCAACTATTTTTTTAACATAAATTCTATTTGTTTTTAAAATTAATTGTTCTTGATATTATTTGATTATATAATGAATGTATTATAAACTATCTTTAAATTAAATAATATTGATAATTTATGGATAGTGAAGGGTGGCCCACTTTTGGATCAATGTTTTACTAAATGCTCCAGTAGTGGGCCTAGGGAGGCCAGTACTGGAGTACATGTTTTCTCTCAAATAGACTGTTTTGTGATATTTAATAAGAAGGTTATATCTTGTAAAGTCTTTTTATTTAATTAGATTTGCTTTATTTTTATCAGAACCAATAGTAGGCCACATGGCCCACTTCTGATACACTACTGGTACACTAATGGAACATTCTGACCAATTATTTAAATAATAAATATTTTATAGTACTGTTGAGGAAAAGACAGATATTCAAGAATTAGTTGGGCTCTGTAACGAGGCAGACAATAATAACTATCGCATTGCTGGACCATCGAAAAATATTCCATCACCATTTAAAAGGGCTCTTTTCTGGCTGCAGAGGGAAGATGATAAAAGAAAAAAAGATTTATTCAACATAAAATATCAAGATTTAATATCCATAATGCCCCAAACAGAACTTAAAATGAAAGATCGATAATTAGCATATACCTTTTAAAAAAAATTGGCTGTTAGAGAAAAAATGTAAATCTCATGCGACTAGAATCTATAAATAAAAGATTTCACCTATATCAAGCCATTTTTATTGCATTTTTTATAGTGTATAATGTTAATGTATTGTTATTACTACTATATATAATGATTTTATTCTTTTTTCTTTGGCACAATTGACAAATTTGGGTGGCCCACTTTTGGTATGCCCACTACTGGTACATCAAAAGTTTGCTATGCCCACTTCTGGTGCATAGGAGTGATCTAAGTTTTTAATTTTTAAAAAATTATATTACAATTATTTTGCTATTTCAGGTGATTATTATTTTAAATAAAAGTTTGAACAACCATAAAAAAATACAGATTAGCGAAACTTCTCAAAAGTTTAGATGATAATTGAAGAAATACCCTTAAGTGGCCCACTACTGGAGCATTTACCTTAATGTGATGAGCTAATTTGTATATGTAGTTTTTAAAATTTTTGCATTTTGTTGTATGAAAAATAGCAATAAAATGTAAGAAATGCCTTTATCACGAAATTTTACTGCATTTATATGAAAGAAGTGTTCATTTGTTTGTATTGCATAAAATGTTTTGAAAAATAAAAGTAGATTTTTGTAATTTAATGCAATAATTAAATGTGTAACAGAGTGGACAAAATCTCCCATTACCAATAAAAAAAACTATAAAAATCAAATATTAGTGCTAAGTTTAGCTAATTAATTTTTACAATACACATAAATTCAACCCTTTTGCTATTATTTGACATTAATGTTAGTTAGATTAGTTGACTTTGAAAAAAAAATTTTGAAACATCAAATGAAAGAAATTTATTATACTTTAAAACTTTGTGTATTATCTTATTAGAGTGTGAGCAATATTCTATCACTGAAACAATATTAATTAACATTGCATTGTTTTTTCTTTAAATATAACATTGTTCTGTTTCTCACAAGGTTTTAATAAGAAAAAAAGATCAGGGAATGTTGGGTTTCTGCTAACCAATAATACTCACTTAACTACAGAAACTGCATATGAAGTTAATTTTTTCCTAACATTAATAACAGTGCTTAGCAATTATTTCAAATAAGATTTAAAGACAGCTTAATTTACTTTACTGATAAACTATACATTTTTTC
>BGPR01005722.1:61431-89752 GCA_013235015.1 Araneus ventricosus
CGTATTAATTGTTTTTAATATACGATTTATTGTTGATAACTAGACAAATTTATAGTATTTTTTGACACTTTATTTGTTAGGTAACTAAGGATTGAGTTTATTATAAGCATATAAATGCCTTAATCAACCACTCAAAAGTGTAAGAATGCAAAATTAGGCAATAGTAAGTGCGAAACATCGCGATGTATCAAAATATCGTGATGTTAGAGTGGCGATACATCGCGATGCTAAAACTTTAATATCATCCAGTCCTAATCTTCATCCTTTCCCTCCTCATCACCTTTCTACTTTCCAGTGCAAATGTTTAAGCATTTCGTCATTATGATAGAGAATAACAGGAACAGAATTGTCTACATCCCAACAAGCCATTACCTCCTCTTTACCAAACCATTACATATCTTTTCTTATTTCATAGGTCTAAATTTCAGATTTAAATTCTTAACTTCAAAAGTGTCATTATTTTGATATTGTTGGCTATAAAATTTTACTTATAAGGAAGATGATGTTTCAGATTATATTACGCTCTCCAGATTTCTATATCAAAGAAACTTAAGTCATGACTAAATTTGAATATGCACAAATGCTGTGTAAAGTCCTCAATAAATTAAAACTTCAACTTCAAACCCTTTGCTAAAAAACTAGAATCTGCAACTAAGACATTACCATCATATCTAAGGTGGAAAAAATGGCAGAAGATTATAGAAGATAATTTTTAATAAACATCAGACAAAGACTGATGTATAGTGTTACAATTGACTTCATAAACAATGAACAAAAACAATTGATTTTGGATATAAATATTTATATTCAATACTGATAATGTGCTCATTAGCAATAAATTTGCTTGTCATGGTCAGGGTGGTTGTTGTGGTTTTTGTCCAAGTGAAACACAAATGTGGGCCAGTTCCCTTCCAAAGTCCTTCAGGAAGGCAACCTACTCCTATATATAGGAACTAAATTAGAGTTCGACCTCTGGTACCTCCTCAAATCATCTTGACAAACAGAAACTGACATATTTCCCCTTTATCCTGAATCTTTGACTAAATAGGTTAGACCAAGCAGAAGCATAGCAATGCTCTCTCTATATATTATCTTTGTTGTAACAAAGTTTAGTTTTTCAAAAATGGCAACACAAAAGAGTTGTTGTTAATATATTGATACCGATGAATAAAGTTTTTGATGTTTGTGATTCTAAACATCTTTTCTTTTGAATTTAAATATTCCTAAATCGCTCCTGAAATAATAGTTTCATTTATTAATTTCTTCCATGTATTAACTGTGCATAAGCATAACAAGTCAAGAATAACATTTAAACCCATTCTTTTCCTTTCTCGGAAATTAACTTTAAAAAGAAGAAGTATTTATAACTTACCAATAAATTCCAATTGGTGGCTTCCAAGTACATGATACATTCTCCAACATCTTCAATCCCAGAGCAAGACTACATTAAGGGAAAAGAGATAATGAAGCCATTTTTTCAGATAGAACAAGTTATTACATATGAATTGAATTTGGAAAGTTTAGAAATAATATAATTTATTTATGACCATAATATCTACATATGAATATGCACTTTACAGACATACAATCTGAGAGACAAATTACTGGCTTGATTAATTTGAATTCCATTTTGGTACTTACGTATTAACGCCACTGAGGCTACAGATTAGTGGTAATGCGCCAATAAAGAGCAATCTTGTTTACAAAAACCGCCAAATTGGCGTTAATACGTAAGTACAAAAACCGCCAAATTGCCGTTAATATGTAAGTACAAAAACCGCCAAATTGGCGTTAATACATAAGTACCTCCATTTTTTAAATCTTCAGTGTTGATCACTTTATTTCTTACACGAAAGAAAACAAATGCTATTTTTCGTTGTGAAATATAGTAAAACCTTAATTTAACAGACCTTGAATCAATGGACTTTGAATTTAACAAACAGAATTTGACTAATGATCTTGGCCATTTTTATCACCATTCTAATACACAGTTGTGAGGATTTTTTGTTATTAATATGGCATGTACATTAAATATATTACATTTAGATTAGACAGTAACATTTGAAGTGTAATGCATTTTAAAATTTATATTCATAACATAATTCATGATTTACTGAACTTTCGATCTTAGCCTTTCGCTTCAATGAGTCCATTAAATCAAGGGTTTATTGCATTGAATTATCTTCAAAATGACAAAATTGCCAGCAAAACAAAAAGCGAGAAAATGTTACAATGCAACAAAAATTAACCATAAAAAAATTAAAGGCTACTAACATTGATTTGTAACACACATAAAAGAATTTAAATGTTTTCAGTTCTTAAAATATCTTTCACAATTTGCAGCTAATTTATTATAAAATCTCTATTTTTACAAGCAGGTGGAATTTTAAAAACTAAATAAATAAACCTGATGCAACATTTTATCACGAAAAATAATAAAAACAAAAAATTATAGCTTTTGGTAACACTGATTGATGTGAAGGAAATATATTTAGATACTATTGAGATATGTATTCTTTTCAGAGCAGAAAGATTCGCATTGGAACAGATAAAAGTATTGATGTTACATAAAATTTTATACATGTGAACTAAGATCAATAACCTTTCACACAGCACAGTAAGGAGTCTCTGACCCAACTTGCTTGGGTTCAAAGTGATATTTATTTGATTTTCAATCAATATGTTTTGTAAGTGCATTTAAATACCAACAAATTTTTGTTTTAGTTTCAGTATAAAAAATAATCTCACAGGTTCTTGTTTCAGATTAATCAAACTTTAAATTTCAAACACTTGGATATTATTTCATGGTATGATTGCAAACTTTTGGTACCATTTTCCAAACAATCTTCAATTCCTAAATTGTAGTTTTCCACTAGTTTATATTTTTATATCCAATTATATGAAAATCTTTAACTGAAATATCAGGCACCCAGCACTCTTTAAAATCTGTATAACATATATTTCTAAACACCTTTTCCTTTAATCAGAAAATCTTGTTACACTATACAGTTCGAGTTATTATTTTAATTAAAAGTTTATATAACAATATTATACATTCCTTCTTAATAAGAATTTTCATATTTCTCATTCTGTCCTAAAAAAGGTTCTTTGACAATACATAGGCTCAGCTATAATAAATTAATTATAATTGAAATGAATGCAACATAAGAATCCATTAGCAATATCATTTCTTCCCTATAAGCACCTATTAGTAAGCTAGAACACTAAAAAACACACAGATTGATAACACAAATAAAGTTATGCTGATGGATTAGCATTTGTTCAGCAAATGAGTGAGACGATGAAACCACTAAATGTTAATTTTGATCACACTTTATCTCAGAGGTGCCAAACTATTTTCATTTCCAACCCCCTCGCTTTGTGCAAAATATTTTCGTGACCCCCAGAGGGATTATGACCACATCTTTTGAAGAAAAGCCTAATATTTTTTACTGTCAAATAAATTTATTTGAATTTAGCAATCCACTAAAATTTTCTTGCAACCCCCAGAGGGGTGGCGACCCACTGTTTACGCATCACTACTCTATCTGACCTCCTAATCAGAGTTCAGCAGGATATAGGTAAGTCTTAAATTATATTTTTAACATGTTACTTTTCAGTTTTATTTTGTTTTTAAAGTATACTTAGATTTACACTTCATGAAAATTCTGTTTCATACAACTTTGAAAACTTTAATTATATATAGAGATCTGTAAAAAATTTATATAACAATTAAAATTTAGTTTAATTTCAATAAATTGCAATACTTTAATCAATTGCAAACAGCCTTCAGAATAAAGTATACAGATTTATAAAATTCAAAACCTGTTTTCAAAAGAGGTGATTTTAAATTATTAAAATTCAGTATAACAAAAAGCTGTTAGTAGCAGCAATAACAAATCCTGCCTCAAATAACGATTATAAAATACTAGTTAATTTAAAAATTAAATTTCCAAACAAAAATTTTAAATCAATTTAATTTGATCAAATTTTTGTAGCTTTCTGAACATTCATTATTATCTTTCTCTTTAAATAATTTCTTAATGATAAAGTTGAAAATTTTAACTTTACATACTCGTATGTTGAATCAATCTACAGTTGTAGTAATGTATCATTTTGATGGATCCAAAGAACAACAAAACATAAAATATAATTTCAAAGGAGTTTAATCAATCATCAACTGACCAATTTATATTTCCTTAGCCACTTGCGAGATCTTTATATTTATACTGGCTTTGTCATCTAATAGCAAAACTAGTTAAAATCTTAATGATAAAAAAAAAAAAAAACAGCAGCATCCGATTGTTCAGAGTAAGTTAATTGTGAATAATCTTATATTAATCTGTAAATGGAATCAGTTTTTAAAACAAACTTTACTGACAATTTAGCAACAAAATGCCTCTTCATGTGAAAAGACATTTACAACTAAAATAATAAAAACAGAATCATTAATTTGTTGGTGGATTCCTTAAACACGGCAACTTTTTAAATTAGATAAAAGTAGTAGTACCAGATGAAATATGATTAGAGGTATACCAAATTTAGCCATAGATTATTTAAAGTGCCATTATCTGTGTAGAACAGGGGTTCCCAACCTTCATTCCCTCGCATACCCCTTGATTAATCTATATTTTCAAGTACCCCCTACGGTCATATCCCCACCACCACTAACCATACCTGTCTTTGTCAATAATGTTAAGGGCTTAGGTTAGCTTAAGAGTCAAATGACACGAATGAATAACATTTGCTAGTCTTATTTTTTATTTTACATATTATTGCATTTTTGCAATAGTATTAGTGCAACACCAAAACAAATGAAATCAGTATTGGAATAATTTTGCATTAACTTATAAGGATGACTAAAAATTACATTCTGTAACAATCAACTATTCAAGTGGTATAGTTATTAAATAGCGAATATTAAGTTGGGGAATAAACTAACTTTTTTAATTCCTTGTGCTTTCGCGTTTCTGTCATCAACAACTTTGATTTCACGTACCCCCAACTAGTCCTTCGTGTACCCCTGTTGGTACACGTACCACAGGTTAAAAACCTCTGGTGTAGAAGAACAAAATAATTTTATATGGAATAACTTTCTGTTGTTTAAGTTAGCAATTCTCAATTTTTTTTTATTCTTGGTGCACTTGCCTAATCCAAATCTTTCCAAAGGTGCCCATGGTAAAACTCGTACAAGCATTTTTTGCAATAGTCAATTTCGGCATAGGTTAGATAAAAAAAAGATATTTTTGGTCACATACGAATTAAATTACAAATTTTAACAAATACAATAATCAGTGCTCAGTTGAGCCTGTTGATTACAACACATTTTCTCAAATTGTAGAATTAAACTGCACGAGGCTACCCTCGTCTTCTTTTCCACATTGATTTTCATACAATACTTAGATTTTATGACATCAACTGTTAGAAACCCAGCTTCATACAAATAAGAAGTAGCAAATGGAATTAAAATTCTCTGAGCTATAGCTTCTTATATACTATCCTGCTGTGCCTCTGAATTTATTTAAACAAGTTCTGTAGTTTAAATGTTTATTATCATTTCCATCTATAATGTCATACTCTTTAAGAGTATTTTGCCCAGACAAGCCATTTATTTGTTTTGATTCTGTAATTGCTCCAGTGTAACTTTTGTGGTTTTTTCATGAGTTTAAATCATGGGGTGGGGAGAATTTAAAGTTGTTCAGGGTATGGCATTTGCATAGGATCTCAGGACCCTGAAGTGGTTTTACTCATCCAACTGGTTAGATAACCCTCGATGCTATAGGCACCAGGGGTGTGGGGTGGCGTCGTGCCATATCATGTGCCCCTGAAAAGAAGTCAAGACTCTTCCAAGGTGCCGAAACATAGACTTTAGGAATAACTGGTCTAAGCCATTCACAGTAAACAATATAGGTATATTCTTAATTAATGTACTTTTGCATTAAAAAAAAGTAAAATTTTTAAGGGCTTTCTGAGAAGGACACATGACTGTTTTCTAACTTAGAAAAACAGAATATTTATAAGATACCACAGTCAGAGGTGGTATGGTACTTCTGTCCGCCACGAGAACTCTGCTTGCCAAGACATCTTGCTGACGGTGGTTGCTATAGAAACAGGTTATCATAGGACAAACCCATTTCGAGTAGGTAGAAGTTTACAAATGATGTACTCTTTTTACCGCAGCAAACTGGCACAAAGAATTAAATAAAACCCCGACTTCTGTCAGATTACTCCTATTTGAAATGGATCTTCCCTAACATAACCAGTTGCTATAGCAACCGCTGTCAATGAGACAACTTGGCAAGCAGAGTTGTCATGGCGGACAGAGTGATGTGTATCGCATGTAGCTGATTAACTCCATGTCTTGGCTTAACCCTTATGAGGGCTTCATGCACAATAAGTTTATTTCACATAGTGTTTGTGTTGCTATCCAGGAAAATCTAATCAATTTTTATTATATGCCCTTGTGACTGAGGTATTTTCTTGTGATTAGAGGCAATTTTCATTGATTAACAAGTGTTTTTAAAATTTATGTAAATAAACACATTGTTTGGGGAAAAAAAGAAATTCTCTAAATAACTTAAAATTTTTAAAAAAACTTTTTTTTTTTTTTTGAAAAGCAACTGATTACTATATATCAGCTCTTCAAATTGTACAGTAATCAAATAAAAAAAAAGAAAGTTTTTACTTATTTGAAAGTTTTGAAACACATAAATGATTATTTTTTTATTGATATTGTTTCATTCAAATATTTCATGTGGGAAATATTCATAATCCCTCAAGGAGTCAAAAAGTGATTTCTCCCATTTTTTAAGAACTTAAATATGAATTAATAATATAAAATGATGATTTTATACCCAAAATATTTTGGAAACATAAATCACTTGGTAGCTGCAAGCACTTATATATAAACAGTTTACTAGTCATTCATAATTAAATTTTATTCATATTAAATTCATATTTAAATAAACATTTACATAAAAAATTAAAATATTATCTAAGGCTGATATTAAATTAAGACGGATAATTTTTGAAAACTTCATAAATGCCATAGCAAGACCCCCCCCCCTAAGAAAAGAAAGAAAAATTAATATGACCAAAATATTTTTAATACTACACAAGCAAATAAAAACAAATGGAAACCTACTAAAATTTATAAATGCTTTTAAGAAAATGAAATTAAATAAAATTTGACTTGGACATCTAGTACGATTAAAAAAAAAAAAAAAATCGCGAACAATGTCTGCTTGTTAAAAATTGCATACATCATTTTCAACAGATTCGATCGACATTTCGACATTTTCAACAGAAAAATACAGCTGAAGCCTTAAAATAATAAATCTTGGGGAGTATAGGGAACGTCTGGATGATTTCGTTGTCGCCAATTTGTTTACGTTGGGAGGTCGCCAAACCTCCCTACTGCTAATCGGCGCACAGCTCTCTGGCAAACCCTGCGTAATGCTAAATGTGCAGTACCGAATGCTTCATGCGCATTGATACATGCATAGCTTTGCGATGTATCACTCCGCCGTACGAACGAGCAGACAATTTTTACCTGTTCCTGTAAAAAAACTGTAAGAGATAATAAATAATGCAAATACAAACAAATAAATAAATACAATGAACCAAGAGGTAAAAGTAGAAAGGCACTCTCTTGCACGATTTATTTAGTAATTAGTTATTTAAATGTACTGCATTTTAATCTATGTTTTTTCGATTGATCTCTACCAAAAGGGGAATCTTTTAAATATTTAATGAAATTATCTAAAATACATTATTAATATCAATTTAATATAATTGCAAGTATAGTTCAGTTTTCATAACCTTCGAACATTATACGGAATATTTACATATTTAATAACAAAATAGCAATATGATCTTTTGTTTGAAAAGTGATTTCCAGATGGAAAATAAAAAAAAAAAACAGGAATTAATAATTTTCTAATACATCAAAAAATGTCTGATAGTTTCATTAAAAGTCAATGAATTAATTTAATTCTCTTTATCAACGTAAGTATACAAAGAATCCACTCGGGCATTACATAAACAACAGGCACGTTTCTTATCAAAATAATGTATCTTTTTAATTCAATAATTTAAATGAATAAACACGAAATATAACAGCTCGACAAACCTGAAAGTCTGCTAAAATTTGCATTTTGTTTTCTTCCATTGTTCATTAATTTAACTGGAATAAGAATAAAATCAATTTTTAATTGCTTGTTTCCCAGATGACACAAGACGAGCAGTCTGCATTACAGTTGATTTACCTAAGCTTTAGCGACATCTACAAAGAACCTTCTATAGCAGAAAATGTTTACAGTAATATTTTTGTTGATTTTCTTTCTTAATAAAGTGCAAGTCATGTAGTGCAATTCGAATATACTAGAAATATTACAATATCAGGAAAAAAATCAACTTCATAGTTTTTATTGCTTCTGCTATGAAAATAAATAATGCCTGGAAGATTTTGAAAGATTTTTTTTCGGAAAAAATATAGGTCAAAGAAGATTCTAATACATCAATGTTAAGAAATGCTGTAGAAATTATGTGAGTATTAAATAATATTTATATTAGTTTTAAATTTTGGATAAAGTTATCATTTGGTAAAAACAAGTTATGCTTATATATGACAAATTAAACTTAGTTGAAACCTTAACTGGGAAAGTGTGTAGTTTTGTTTATATCGTGTTTCTCTCAAATAGCAGACGAATTTGAATAACGTAACTGTGCGTGTTAAACAAATCGTGTTAAATTAAAAGGATATCAACGTTATGAGCATTGATAATTTAGGTAAAGGAAATTTTGTGCATAATTAGGTCCAATTTTCTACTATATTATAGCTTGACGATCTCAAATTAAGGTTAATAATATTAATAAATTGGAAAGGTCATAGGTTATGGTTTATGAATACCGAAACTATATTCTTATGTATTTGTCAGTTTCAAAATTAAAAGTTCCTGTCATATACAGATATTGAATCAATAATTCATTGAATATTTACATTAGGAATCAAACGCCTTCAAAATAAACTTTTATAACTCAATTATTGCCGCTATTTTTCTGTAATGAATCTGTATCAACTTCTGAAAAAAGAAAGATTTCCTTAAGAGGGTTTTTTTTAAATGCATACAACTATTTGCTTTTTTAATATGTTATTTTTATAAGTTAATCTATGCATTGGACTGATACTTAATTGGAACAAAACAATGCACATTTAAAAACCAATTTTATTCAGAGTGATAATGTTGACTATAATGATTCTTTCCCATTATTTACATTTTCTTTAAAATAAAAGGAAGGTATTACCTAAAAGTCTTAAAATATTAATTATATTCATTTAAGTAAAAAATATTGGTTTTCTGTTTATTTTTTGTTCTTATTTTTCGATGCAAAACTTGAGCATTTATTTTATTTAAAAAGAAAAATCATTAGATTAATATCATGTTATTGAAATTGCTCTAAAATTAAATTATTAATCTTTTCCAGGAATATATTTATGCATGAAATATTGACTAAAGAAATATATATATATATATATTCATTTTATTATTTTAAAATTATTTAATTACTTTTTTTGATGATAGCCAATATTGGTGGAGCAAAATAAGTCCAGAATAAATATAGAGCTAGCAAAAAGTAATTAGTTAGGAATGCTGTAAGAATAATGTTCCAAAATTTAAACGATACTGGATTTTAATTTGAATAAGTTGAATTGCACGGCCTTCTTAAATTAAATGAAAATACAAAATTAACTTATTTTGAAAGAAAGTATTGCAAAAATAATCTTGAGGCCTCAGGACCCTCTAACATTGCAGGGTCCATAGGCAGTTTCCTATTTGATAATCTGGCCCTGTAAATGGCAGCTGGGGCATAGCAATGATTTTTTTGCTCTCACCCTAGTCTCTTGCTCATCTACTTCTGGCTTTAGAAATATTTAACGCATGGAAAACAGTAGGGTAACCTATAGGGTGTTGCTCTCCCCCCCCCCTTCTAAGATTGGTGTTTGGGGCCTGTATACCCAGGGAAGAAATTGTATGGGAAAGGAAATGAAGAAATTTTTCTTCAGTCTTTTCCCACTTCAGTTGGCTTGGTTCATTTCTTGAACTTATTTGTAACAAAAAAAAAAAAAATCTTCACTATTCTTAATGATTGTTGGAGATCTCATATGGCTTTTATTAACATGAGTTTCAAAATTTTATTTTTACTGTGAAAAATATTTTTTAAGAAGTTCTTTTTTTCATCTGCTTTTTTTTTCTTTTATGCTGCTATAATAAAATTTCGATAAAAGCTCTAGAGTAGCACTGGTAATCTTTATATCCAGATGCAAAATGAGATGAATTAATTATAAATTATTGAACCTTCATTTAAATACATTTCAACTTAATTTTGATGATGCATAATAAATAATTTTGATATAAATATGCTGTGTAATTATAAAAAATAATTCTGAACAGAGAGTAATGAGGTTATTATTACAATCAATTCCACTAACTTGGAAGTAGGGCAATTAAAGGGTTGCACCAATCAAACAAGTTACCTAAATATAAAATTAACCTCAACTTTTATGACAAACAGGATTTTTCTTGCCCTGTTATTTTATTCGGAGTCAAAACTATCTGAAGGATATTGCTATTCTTTCATGTGACCCTTCTTTTCAGGATTAAATGGGTTTGTCCTAGTTTCAAGGTGACTTCATACTGTTCTATGCTTCTGTCATAAAGTTTGTCGCGCACATGCTAGTGTAATTTGATAATTTTTTTCACATCTTAACGTTTCAGTTTGGTAATTATATATCCATTGCACTTTACGGCGATTTAATATTTCATTTTACATTGTCAAAAATATTTAATATGTAATAAGCCTGCCAATAATCCACCAAGCCGAAGAATTTTCTTGAAAAACTTATCCCTCAGTTTTATGAAAAAACGCCTCACTATTCGAGGCCAAAAAATCTGATCATCACCATATGACATTACCATGTCTTTAAGTGTAACTTATACAGTAAAAGCTTAACTAACCGGCATGCTCGGGAAACTATGATTTCCGGATACTTGAAAATTCTGGATAGTTGAGTGTGACGGGAATAATGGTGGGGGTGGGGGTAGATTGTAGCCCTTTTTTTTTTTTTCAAGATTTTTTCGGCCAAATAATTTGTTTTTGTCATTTTGAAATGTGCATTAAATATAATTTTTAAGAATACTTCGATATCTTCCATAACATTGTATTTACATAATATATTATCAAGATTTTAATTTAACATTGATGATTTTAAAAAAATATGATCTGTAGCCGAATTTTTACCGTAAATATATAGATTGTAAAAATATAAACATATAAAAATAACTGATGAAACTGAAAAATATTCTACTCAGAAAGCATAATAAAACCCTTAATCAATATACAAATTTCAAGTTTTGTTATATTTTCAGAAAAATTGAATTACGGTCTTCCTTTGGTTTCTTCTGATGTTGTTGGTGTTCCTGCTAATGGTGATAATGGGAATACAACTTATCACAGTCAGAGTAGTCTTAAACGACCCAGAACTGAAGATTACTCAGAAACAGGAATCTATTCTTCCAGTAAACTGAGCAACTATTTATATTCTGAATCTCGAAGCTACACTAGAGGTATCCACTCATTCCAAGAATTTCTAATTAATTGTAATGAGATGTGAAGCGTGACATTTTTGTTTTTGCTGTGCCTCACCTTTTCCAAATTTAGGAAACCAATTTATGGTGATGATTGAAAAAGTACTTGTGTATATTGACATCTTTCATACATTTTTGTATTATATATAGATAACTTAATAATGATCTATGGAACAGAATTTAAATAGACAAAAATACAGTCATCCATTCAGTAGTTAATTTTACAGAAATATTTTATAACATTTAAACCTCTATGATAATGTGGGGAAAACATCAATTAATCTCTTATCTGAACAAATGTCTTTTATATGCTAAAATTTTTTGAAGTTTAGGATAAAATGTATAAGCAATACATTAAACAAAATCTTCATTGTTGAGACTATTATGGCTGTTGGAAAATACACAATACACTAATTACATTGAAGTGTGACTGTAATTATTCGTAGACAGCCTTTTATCTAAAGAATATACATATTGTTTTTGGAAATTCATCTTGAAATATGTATGCCAGATTTAAGTAATAAATGTAGTTAATTATAAAAGTTAAGCTGTTTTACAATCTGTGATGTATAGTAAATGCTGTTTATTTCATAAATGCAGTAGAATCTCCAAATAACATAAATGATTGGAAACACGTGTTCTCCTATCATTGAGATTGAGTGTAAAGTCATATTAAAATTTTGGTAAAAAAATGCTGATAATAATTTAATTAGTTACTTCTTTAGGACCTAGAATACATATATAAGTTTTCATCCATTTTATAGATAGATATTAGCTTTGTCTGTAATATGCAAAATCTCGAGGGTAATTTTAAAAAAAATATTTGTATAGCACTTTCTCTTTTTATGCTTTGTATACAAGAAAGTAAAAAAAATCATTGTTACAAAATGTGTTTAAAATTAATTTGAAAAATGTAGTAAAATTAATGAAAAGATTGTCTTAATTCTTCTACACAAAGAAGCAAACTTTGTGTGTGACCCAAGGCTTGTCTTATACCACATTTTCATGCCAAAATAAGCAAATTACACTTTTCCCACAAATTCTGAAATTTTCTTTGGTTTTTTACTGCATAGTTACCACAGATATTTTACAAAAAATTCTGGTGAATGAACACAGCCTCTGGAAGCCATTTCTCTCAACCACATTTCAAATTAAAAGTAAAAAGCTCTTCTACTCGAAGCTCAAAATTAAATACAAGTCAACTGAACTTTGAAAGACATTGATGGTGGAGTAGGAAAAATGTAAAGAAGAAGAATGATGGAAGAGGACAGACATGCACCAACAAGCTAGTAATTCAGTTTTAACTTATTTTCTCTGGCTTTACTGGTGTGTTTAACAGACAGTTTGCTAGTTTAGAAGAAAATCTTAAATAGTAATTTATTCTTTCTCAGATAGAATTATATAGAACAAATTATTATTAAAAATCTCTAAATATGTTTAATAAATTATAATAATAATACATTGCTCTAAAATATACAAAATTCATACACATTAGACCTGTGATTTGTATTTGATGGAATTTTTTAATTATTTTTCCAATAATCAGCATCCCAAAAACTATAAAAAACACTAATTATTTTTTAGAAAATATTTTTCATTGCAGACCTGTGTAACTTATTATGCTATAAAATGTTCCAAAATTAATGGAGAAAAATGTTAAAATTTCAGTTGATTTTCAATTAATTAAAATTCTAACTAAGATTTTGAAGAATCTTTTCTTACTAAGCACTTAAGAGCTAACTACTTGCAAAATTTCAAGTTTGTAGGTCTTGTAATTTGGGAAATTTTGTGGTGAGTCAGTGGTATTTGTCTTTTATATACAGAGAGAGAGGCTATTTGTTTATTTGAATGAGATTTGTTTTGCATTTATATAGCTCTAATATAGTAAAGTTAAAATTAAAAAAACACTGTTCTCTATTATAATTGAAGTAATTTTTTTCTAGCAAAAACATTTTTGACAGTTAGACATAACAACTATGTGTATCATACTGAAGAATGGAAACCCAAAGGATGTACCATGTATCTCCCTTTGTGCGAAGATATTATGATTAATACTCAAAATATTGAACAAATAAGTTTTGAATCTGATCAATTCTTTTTAGCTGATGAAAAAGGAAATTATGTTGGTGCAAAACCTGGTAAGTATTCATGAAAAACTGACACTTTAAACTCTTACCTGCCTGTTTAGATTTTGTGTGTATAAAAGAATTCCATATCCAATCTTTGATTAATGATTTCTGTAATTTATAATTGCTCATGCTGAAAAAAATAAAATAAAAACTTTACATTGGACGATCCAAACTGTCATGTAATCTGATTGAAGTAAAGATTACATGCTTGATAATATGCTCATTTCAGTGTCTTAATTTGTGAAATTGTTACTGTTTTAATTTAATTCTTTTATGGATGTATGTTTATTGTGTGTTTTAAAGATGGAACTAACATTAAAAGGTGGTAGTACACACCAAAACAAAAATTCTTGTCATAGAATATATGATTTGAAAGGAAACATAAACACTCTAGTGCATTTGAAAATGCCTGCTCCACAGATATTAAAGCATCATCCCTATAGTTAGCTACAGGAACAACACCACTGTAGTGTTGGGATTCTCAACGCGCATTAGCCGATGGAGGGTGCTGTCCTCCCCCGAGGGTCGGGGATTGTTTTTAATCAGTCGAGTTGCGAATTCGAAGGCTGGAGGGACTTTTCGGAAAGCGTCGGCGAGTGAGGCCGGAATCCCAACGCTTATTTCGATTTGACGTAAGGTCCAGACGTATCTTTCTGTCTGTGTCGCTGCTGACCGGATATAGTTCACGTATGTTTCAGCTCAGGAACAAGCAGCTGGCTCAATAATTGTTCTCATTTTGTTATTTTGCCCGTGAGCCTTATATATCTAGTGTCCTGTAAGTTATTACCCTAAATAAACTGTTATTTGTATTCATCACTGAGCATGATAACCATTCAAATAACCAACACCATAAAAAGAGGGTTACCACCATCACATTGAAACCATGAGTTTCATTGTGGTTCGCATCCTGTTGATCTGCTCAATGTGATGGTGGTAAACCGCTTTTTTTATGGTGTTGTTCTTTGAATGGATTACTGGCCTGAACAGTGATGAGAACAAAAACAAGCATTTGTAATGACATATACAGAACACTAACAAACATTGAGTACGGACAGATAGAAAACAGGAATAATTGTTGTACTCTTGTCAGGTCAGCAGCATACACAGACAGAAAGATACGTCTGGACCTCATGGTGCAATCTGAAATAAGTGCGGATTCGCGCCCTCACGCCGACGCCAAAAAGTCCTCCATTCCTCGAATTGCGCACCTCACTGATTAAAAACAATCCCCCTCACCAAGAGTGTATTTAAATATTGTCTTGCTATTTGCAAATTAATAAATGAAATACATATTGACCTTTTCTCTCATAGATTATAATTGTGTTTAACAGTTTCACTCTGGAAGAGCTTCATAAGGCTGGTGGCTTTTATTCACCTTTGCATAAGGGTTTTCTTCCCCAGATGATATTTGCATGAATGGTATTCTTGATTCTTGAATTGTATCTCTGAGAGATACTAGGTTTAGGGATTTTTAGCAACAAAGAGTGTTATCCCCTAATTCAAAAATATTTATTCCAAAATTTGCTTCAATCTGTTTAAAAATTAAGTAAAATTGCCATCAGCAGATGGACTAGAAAAACTGCCTATACAATTCGGTCAAGACAAAAAAAGAAAAAAAAATGGTGTCCTCCTAGAAGGGTGGCCATATTCTTTTTTCGTATGCATGGTATTCTTCGCTTAGTAACTCTCAATAATGGTAACACCCTGTTTAATGAATATCTGTAACAAAAATCCACTCAGTTTTGAACATTTTAAGTAAATATTAATCGATCTTTATTATAAGTGTAATGAATTCTTGGGAAGGAATGTCAAACACTCATTTACATAAAATTGCATCTCCACAAATGTAATCCAAAACCACTTTATAAATTGCTTTTGTTTCTGTGTAAAAAATGCAGATTGGATGACAGAAAATAATAACGATAATTATTCTGTTCATATGGAATTGCAGGTACTGTATTCTGTTTTTAATAAATTAGCTGACTGAAAATATAAGTATTATTTTCCAAAGTTCTCTCCAGTGTTCGTGTTTTTAAAAGAAAGATGGCTGAAATTTAGTTTAAACAAAGTCGCTTTATGCCTTATGAATTTCTACTATGACTTTTTTAAAGTCATATTGATTTTATTGAGAATCAAGTTACAAGTTTTTCTGCAGATACCTTAAAATAGTCCAACTTTAGTTATAAATATTCTGCAAACTGTAACAGAAATTTTATTATTTTTTAATCACTAGTTTAAGTGAATGCCTTATAAACAATATTGTATTTTTTAAGCAAGAAGCTGATATTACTTTTTAACTTCCAGTCGCCTACATAATTCTGTAATAAAATATTTTACAGAATAGTTTTTGTTCAAAAAATTAGACATTTAAATGTTAATGGTAATTTGTAGTCTGAAGTATTAAACTGTGTCAACTTTAAATGGGAAAAAAAAGAAAAGAGTTATATGTTCATTTCTAGTGATAGTTCTCTCATACAGGTAATGCAGTTCATCTCTGGAGGTTTGATCCCACCTCAAGGAAATTATATATTTCCCGATCCATTCTATTTCTTAAAGAACAGGTATGTCATTTCCTTGTGTTAAATTTAAAGGAAGACTCATTTCGCTTAGAATGTTTTAAAAAAGGG
This sequence comes from Araneus ventricosus, assembly GCA_013235015.1. Taxonomy (NCBI): domain Eukaryota; kingdom Metazoa; phylum Arthropoda; class Arachnida; order Araneae; family Araneidae; genus Araneus; species Araneus ventricosus. The sequence goes on from BGPR01005722.1 coordinate 77,836, forward strand.
TTTTTTTTTCTAAATATGAGAGTTGTTAACAAAGTAGTGTCAATGTAGTTATGACTGTAATAGATCTCACATAAACAGGATACGGGCATCATGAGGTAGTGCTGTTGGTATTGTATAGAGGCCCTAATGGAAGCCAGTCCAGTCAGGAGAATAGTTGCTGTGTGGGACTAGAAGTGCAGTGTACTGCTCAAAGTATATTTACAAAAGATGAACCGTAATCATGGATTAAAAATGAGGAGATTCATGCAAAATGAGTGGGGATGTTATCATAGATAATGTGAACTTGTTCTTGTTATGTGTTACTGTTACTGTGAAAGACCGAAATTGGAGAATGTCAACTTTCACCGGTGAAAGTTGACATTCACTGGTGACATGACTATGTGAATGTTGACATTCACCGGTGACATGACTATGTGAATGTTGACATTCACCGGTGACATGGCTATGTGAATGTTGACATTCACCGGTGACATGGCTATGTGAATGTTGACATTCACCGGTGACATGACTATGTGAATGTTGACATTCACCGGTGACATGACTATGCGAATGTTGACATTCACCGGTGAAAGTCGACATTCTCCAAATTTCGGTCTTTCACAGTAACATTACCATAAAGGACAGAACCCCTTGGAGGCATCTGATTTTGTGATGTTGCTTCTGTAGTCTAAGCATTTGGACACTCATCACTATAATCAACAAATGCCACCTTGCCAACAACATCCAATGGCTTCAAGGCATTCGGCAAAAGGTACAGGACTTTGCTGGTGTTAATATTAAAGGGATGTAACATATTGATGAGTTGCTGATGCATTCAACCAAAATCTTGTTACAGCTGTGTTTGCAACTTCTTTATTTACAACCCTTAATTAATCAAATGAAAGAATAAATGTAGACTTTAGAGATAAGATTAAGTTCAGAGATATTTTGAATTTTTGCACCTATATTAAATTTTTATCATAAAATTATTAAATATGCAATGCATTATAAGATGTGTCTTAATTTCTTGAAAGAGTTGAAAATGTGAAGCTATTTATTAATTATATTAGAAATTAATGTATTGAATTTGCTCTCTAAGACATATTAATATTTTTATGAATTGCAATGTTTAACACAGTACCATTTAAAATTTTGCTGTTACAGGTGATAACCATACACTTTTGAAGCCAATATTATTTTAATGTATTCTATTGATATTCTTTATAAATTGAATTGTGATTTAGAGTTTTCTGAATTGTTAATATTGGGGCTGTCCATAAATGATATCACACTTTCTTTCAATATTTTTGACCCTCCCTCCCCCCTTTGTCACAAAGTGTCACACTTCACCATACCCCCTTCCCTCCCTCTTGTCACATGTCACACTATATTACATAAATATAAACTTGCAGTTCAGAAACAAAGCACTACATTATACATCATATTTCAAATTTTATTTTTAAACTTTAACTGTGCATTTTAATGACATTTACGAGCATAACAATAATAATGATTATATGTGCACTTATTTTGTATGAAATAAGATTAAGGTTTGCAACAAAAAAACCTAATTAATATACAATTGTAATAAAATATTAATATAAAAGAGCAATTGAAAACAGTAGTATTTTGGAATTTGAAATGGTATTTGATATATTTCGCTTTAAATCTTATCTTTACTTTATGAACACGAAATACTCTTAAACACATTGAATATTTTAAAAAAACCACCTCAATAAGATCAACCTGTTTGTGCCGTTACCAGTTCTACCACTCACCCAGGTGGGGCGACGTATCTTTTGTTGGACATTTCAAGGGTGTGACAGGGGGAGGTTTTCTTCTAATGGTGAAGAATTTCTGCTGCTACCATATTCTCAGAACCTACCCTGAATGCCTTTTTCGAAAAGAAAGGAATATAAGTGGAAAAAAATCACATGAAAGTTGTTTTAGCCCCGATTAAAAAATACCCCCAAATTCTGGTAATTTCAAAATAACTTCAAAATTTAATCTGCTGATTTTAAATGTTTTTATTTTAACCAAAATGTGTGATGTCACACTTCTTGTTACCCCCTCCCCTCCCCTTGTCACAATTTCACGTACCCCTCCCCCTCCAAGTGTGACATCATTTGTGGACGAGTCCTTTAAGAAAAACATGCAATTTTAAAATGTTCTCAATGGCGGATATCATATACTTCTTTCGTAAGTTATTTTTAACCCTCTCCCTCCCCCCACTTTAGCTATCCAATTTGCCTTTTTCCTCCAAATTAAGAAAAGCTCAAATTCAAATTTGCAAAACACAGCTTGTATAGTTGGCCTTTAATGTATGTTTGTGCCACTGCCATGTTTTCCAATTGAAAATGGTAGATTAAGTTGCCATATTAGATTTTGTTTTCTGGTTTCTTGAACAAATTTATTTACAGATACAAAAAGTTTTTGTAACGTTACCTGTGTAAACAATGCAAAATATTGGAATAAATGAAGCAATGAAAATTGACGGCAATAATCATTACTATTTGCCCTGTGTGGTAATTCGTTTCAGAACACCCCACCCAAGCCTCAGCCATATAGTGAATCTGAAAGACTGGCCGCCATGACAGCAAATTGGGCACTGAAGTATATGTGAAGCCCCACAAAATAGCCCCCATTACGAGTGGATCATGCAATGACCCCAACATGACTGTTATTGGGGGTACGTCCTGTTTTTGGAGATGGGCCCGAAGAGCCACACTACCATTACTTTATCCCAATAGGAAGCAAGAATCTGCTTATTTATACGGCAGGCTCTCTTCCTCATATTTGGGATGCCCCCTTAAGTGGGAAGCCCCATATAGTAATACACATTTTTGAAAGAAATGGTCAACTCCTGTCAGCTTGAAGAAGAGATTACCTTCTTTCTTAATTTGAGCTTGGTGTCAACAACACAATCTGAAACTGGTATATTTAATTAAAATATTATCTTTAATATGCACCATAAGGCCAGCAAGTTTGGTTTTGTATTGTTCCAAAGCTATAAATTCGTTTCCCTGAGATGCTAATCTTGGCGACAAACTTGGCGACTTGGCGATAAATTTGGCGACCTTGGCGACAAATTTGGCGACTTGGCGACTTTGGCGACAAGTGGAATTCTCTAGAAGGACCTCGAACTTTCAACATATTTCTACTGGTTTCGTGTACTTTCTAGAGATTATGTCACTTCCTGTATAATGAAGTCACTTCCTGTTGAAAAGTATAAAAGGCAAGCTCTCAAGCCAAGAAGAGTCAGTTGGAATTAGTGTTCCTTAAACATCGATAGTTCAGCTATCGATAGTCCAGTCGATAGTTTTCCCAACTATCGATTGAAACTATCGATAGTATCGATAGTTTCAAAACTATCGATACTATCGATAGTATCGATAGTTTTATTTCAGGCGATACTATCGATAGGTGCTCTTTCAGTCGATAGTTTAGAAACTATCGATACTATCGATAGTTTTTAAACTATCGATAGTTTTGAAATTATGGATAGTAGATATAAATGAGACATGAATAAGTATGTAACGTAAGTATACATGAAACGCGAGTACGTATGTAACGTAAATATACATGAAACGTAAGTGCATATGTAACATACGTCTGAAACGTACATATGTAACTTACGTCATACGTATATATGAAACGTGCGTACGTATGTAATGTAAGTATATATGAAAAGCGAGTATGTATGTAACGTAAGTATGCATGACACGTAAGTGCGTATGTAACGTACGTCTGAAACGTACGTATGTAATTTACGTCATATTTATATATGAAGCATGCGTACGTATGTGACGTACGTTCATACGTAAATATGAAATATGTATTTTTATGTAACGTACGTCAAACGTATATATGAAACGTGCGTACGTATGTAACGTAAGTATATATGAAACGTGCGTACGTATGTAACGCACGTCTGAAACGTGAATATGTAACTTGCGTCATACGTATATATGAAACATGCGTACTTATGTGACGTACGTCCATACGTACATAGGTAACTTGCGTCATACGTATATATGAAACATGCGTACGCATGTGACGTACGTTCATACCTAAATATGAAATATGCGTTTGTATGTAACGTTAGTATATATGAAACATGATTACATATATAACGCACATTTTTACGTATGTACAAAACTGAGTATGTAAATGTACTATGAAAGTACGGATGTGGCATGCATGCGTACGTACGTAGCCTGTATACTTTCGTACATACACGCGTACGTTACTTACCTAGGAACGTTTCATATGCACGTATGCAACGTTCGGAAGCGTACGTACGTTCATAACGTAAGTACTTGTGTATGCAACTTACTTACGTATGAAATACGTATGTGTATGTAACGTACGTACTAATCTAAGTAATAGGTATGTAACATAGGTACGTAAGCATATAACGTACTAAGTTTATGTAGGTTTCAAACATACGTACGTACGTTACATACGTAATGATGATTCGTAAATACATACGTGCAATCAAATGTATGAGCGTTCCTTGCATAGAACGTACATTACATACGTATATACGTAAGTTACATTCATACAGACGGACGGACGTAACACATATACGAACGTACATATATACGTACGTATATCCGTAAATTTTTACTTACAAACTTAGTACGACGTTGTGCGTTATATGTGTACTTATAGTACCTAAAATACTCACCTACATACTTATCACATTACATGCGTATGTACTTAGTACTTTAAATACCTATGTACTACATACGTTACTTCCATACATATATACAGATACGAAGTACAAAAATTTCTCAGTAATCCAAGATCAATTCCTCGATCTATTTATTACTTGAGCAAAAACTATCGATAGTTTGAAAACAATCTTGAGTAAATACACGAGAAATTAAAGGTAAAGTTTGAATAATGCAAAAATGCATCAATAATCAAAGTGGTATAATTACTTAAATCACCCCCTATAACAATACATAGACTTGTTGCTTGAGAGAAAACAATCGATAGTTTCAAAACTAACGACTAGAACTGCAAGATAAATTAAAATTCAGTACCATATATATTAAAACTTGCTTACATCAAGTCAAAAATCAATTTATTAAAATATCCAAAATAGACCAAAAAGGCCAATATTTAAATTATACAAAAATGCATCAATGATAGGTATTATAATAATACATCACCCCCACTGACTCAATACACGACCCGCCACTAGATAGAAGCAATACTATGGACAGTCAATAGTTTCAGTCGATAGCTTTAAAACTATCGACTGAAACTATCGATAGTTCCAGTCGATAGTTTTGAAACTATCGACTGAAAATGCGCCTATCGATAGTATTGCCCGAGAGGAAACTATCGATACTATCGATAGTATCGATAGTTTTGAAACTATCGATACTATCGATAGTTTCAGTCGATAGTTTCGAAAACTCGATACTATCGACTTGCCTTCGATAGTATCGATAGTCTATCGATGTTTAAGGAACACTAGTTGGAATTTGATCTGCAAGCAAGCTGGTGAGCTAATAAGAAACCTTTGAACGCTGTGTTGAGATTTAATGGTAATCTCTGTAGTGAATTTTTACAAGTGCTGTTTTTAATATTTGTGTTATGTTTCTTAGCTCAGAATACCTGTAAAATAAAGAGCTTTATTTTTGTAATCCTGCTTATTGGACTGCATTCACGTACACTCACAAGACGAATTTGTCACAGTATGTTTCCATACATTTCAAAAATAAATAATGGATTTCTTGATATTATAAAAATTGGATTTCTAATTTTGGACTAGGAAAAATGGCACAACTTAACTAAAGTTGGAAGGAGGGAGTAATATTTAATTGTTAAATTTGTGAAAACAGTTCTCATTGCTTTTGTATATGATGAAAGTTATAATAAATATTCAGTTAATAAATTTTCGTTTCTTAGGATTACCAAGATGTTCAGTTTCAACTGGATAACCTGTGATGTTCTACATTTTGCATGAAAACATTTGGCAAGTAATGTATTCATATACCTATCTTACTAAGTATCACTTTGTACATACTTAGCCGCTGATGCAGTAAATTAAGAGAAGACAAATTATTTTGCTAGAGAGTGAAACTCACTAGAGGGAACATTTTACATCAATTGAAAACATAATAAAACCCGGTTTTAATGTTAATCAGATGATTTCAAGAATTTCACTCTTTGTAAAATAGTTGTTATATAATTGATATCCAATCTCAAAACTTCTCTTCTAAACTTATGCCAAAGACTTTTTATGTGGTGAACTAAATGAAACAGTTGCTCAAAATATTATTGATCGCATCAAAACTTTCATTACTTTTCATTCTTTTTGCCATTTTTCTCATTTCTGTTTTATTTCAATTAGTAATAGCTGCAAAAAGAATATTTGATTTCATTAAGTTAATTATTGGACTCCATATCTGCACTGTGATACTTTTTTACAAATTTATTTAATTAGTTATTATTTTTCTTGTAATTAAATTTTTTTCCAAAATGAATAAACTGTTTGTGTTTTGCTCAAGATTGCAAAAAAGGAAGATATATGCTGCCTCCCAAAAGTAAAACAAGGCAGAAACTGAAAATGAATTTCGAAATTTATCTTTCAGTTTCACTAAAAGCTTTAAAAGAATGGTATAAGGTTACTTATTTTTTCATGAGAAAGCTAAAATAAAAACATCTAAATCCAAGAATTTGTTTCTTAGTTAGAATCAGAAGAAAAAGAGGTGCTCTGTTTCAAAAAGAAATCGAAAAACCTCCCAGCAAATCTTTCATTCTTTTTTATTGTTACAGATTTGTATAACTTTAGTTAGTGTTATTACACATACTCTCAAGATTTTTTCAACCAATACTACTTTCTCCTGAGAAGTACTACCATTATTCTGCTATATATATATAAGACAGTTTGCATATTTTGGAATTCATTGTAAGATTTTTTTTTCTTTTTTACTTTATTGTATACAAAGTATACAAAAAAAACTGTAATCACCAAAAAAAATTTCACCTCAAGATTTTGATGAATCTTCATATTTTTTAAATCTTGTAGTTTGAAAAAACCATTGTTGAAATTAAGTTTGCCTGTCCATGAACACAAAAACTCAAAAATCCGGACAGATGAAACTTTTTATGTGCAGTAGACTCTGCTTAATGTGATCGTGGTTAATGTTATCTTTTGCTTTATATTATCAAAAACCTCTGGTCCCAATGGACTGAATACAATGAGCAACAATTGCTATTTAGACCAGGGTTTCTTTAACCTCCTTTCACTTGCTGCTTTTTTCTTAATGAAAAAAGATAAAAGACCTCATTTCAATCAGAAATTTTTTTTCAACTCAGCTAAACCTAGCTGCATTTTCTTATTTATTTCCTAAATTTAGGGTTTTACCAACTACAATTTAGGGCTTTGTCAATCTTAAAGTTGAAAAATTAATAAGAAAATGGGACAATAAATAATCATATGAAATCATTTTAAAATATTCATTTATTATAAATGTTAATAAAATTTTGTTGTAAAGTTGATTTTTTTATTAGATTTGTTTAAAAAAATGTTGTAAAGTCTGAAAGAAAAAACCCTGCAGAAGTCTTTGTAACTTCAAAATTTTTATAAGTGATCCCTTTTGGAGTCTTGACACACAGTTTAAGAAACTCTGATTCAATTAGAATCAGCTAAAAAACTGTGCTTTGGAACCAGCTAAAACCATTTCATCATTCATTATTAAAATTCATCAATTTTATATTTGGATTTGTATGAAAAAAATTATCATTCACCTCCAATGCCCTTTTATCTTCAGAAGCAGGTACTTTGAAAATCTTGTCAATTAAGTGCATTTTATTACAGGTGTTTACTCGTAAACATTTTCTTTAAATATAAATTTTGCTTATCTTAATAATAATTTTATTTGGATATGTTTCTTCTTTAATTCATTTCTCTATGTGTTGAATTTTTTTCATGTAAAACAGATGCTAATCCATATTTGAAGAGCCAATTTAGCTGTTGTAGTTCTGTCAAAGTTATTTGATTAGTACACTTTAGCAATTAAAAAGACACATAATAGGAGAATCTATACATACACTTTTTTCACAGTATTTGTAATATAGTTGGTGATGGTTCAAGAAGCTAGCGTACTGAAGCCCAAAAATACCTATTACTCAATAAGTATAGGATAGTGTGATAGTTCAAGAAGCTAGCATACCGAATGCACAAAAATACCTATTACCCAATAAGTATAGGATAGTGTGATAGTTCAAGAAGCTAGCATATCGAATGCCCAAAAATACCTACTATCCAAGAAGTATAGGATAGTGTGATAGTTCAAGAAGCTAGCTTATACCGAATGCCCAAAAATACTACTACCCAAGAAGTATAAGATAGTGTGATAGCTCAAGGAGCTGATGTTGTCAACTTGTACTTAGTGGCGTAGCGAAGGTAAGTGGCACCTGGGTCATAATATGATTTTTCGCCTCCCCCTCCCCCCGTCATCATAAGTGACTTAGCTTGTCTGAACGGCACCCGAAGCACAGTACTTTTATTGCCCCCTCATCGTATTTAACTTTAAAAAGCGACTTAAATGCATTAATGTTTTATTACCATGGCCAGTGATGTAGCAAAAGTAAGTAGCGCCCGGAGAATAATAATTTTTTTTATCCCAGTCGTCAACAGTGGCTTTACAAGCATAAATGGCACCAGGAGTATGTTATTATTTTTACGCCTTCTCATCATATTTTGAATTAAAATTGGCACACAAGCAGTAGGTTTTGAATCTATGGCACCCCTTAAAGCTGGTGTTGGGGCATCTATACCCCCCCTGTCCCCATGTCATTGCTTGTACAGGTTTTAATATGATGAATTAGTTATCAGGGATTGTTATAGTCTTATCAAAATCTATTTTATATCTCTGTGACACCAGCTAGCTCTTTTAAAACAATAACATTTTTTTTTACATTAGCATTTAAATATTAAAAAAAAAAAACGAATTCAGAATACTTAAAAAAATAATAAATATAAAAAAAAACTTTGAAAAAAACGATTTTACCAATGCATTAAAAAAGAAAATAATAATTTTTTCTCAAGAATCTGGAGGTCAAAACAAAAATCCTAGAAGCGTGAGGCGCTGGTTTTATATCTTTCTCCTATTGTTTTCAGCGCCTCACTCTTTTTGCTTTTTCTTCCAGATTTTTGAGAAAAAATTATTTTCTTTTTTTAATGCATTGGTAAAAGCCTTTTTTTTAATTTTTTTATATTTATTATTTTATATTTTTTATAAATTTTTATATTTATTTTAAATATTTTGGGATTTTAGAATCAATTTTTCATGAACTAATTCCAACAATTATTTTATTGAAAAGAGCTCTAAAATTACTGAAATATTGCATTGTCATCAAAACCCAATGTATACAAAATTTCAGAACTGTAGTGCATTAAGAAGTGAGTGAAAAATCGATTGCAAAATTCTGACCTTACAAAAAATAATTCGAACTTAAATCCATTTTTCTTCAACTAATTTCAGCAATAATTTCTTTAAAAAGATCTATAATAGGATATTCTTATTTTTATTAAAACATTTAAATTACTGTGTAAAGTCTTTTAGTTCTCAGAAATACTATAGATGACGCCACTGAAACCTACCGAATGCAAACGTAATTTTGCGAATTTTTTTTAAAAAATTGATAATCGAGAGCTTTAAAATTATTAAAATATTGCATCGTCATCAAGACCCAATAAATATACAAAATTTCAGAACTCTAGTGCATTAAGAAGTGAGTGAAAAATCGATCACAAAATTCCAACCTTACATACAAACATGAAACATTTCGAACTTAGTAAATGAGTTTGAAAAGGTAAACATTTCGATTATCAATTAATCTCTACAAAATTTTAGTCTCAGGTCGGTTGGTTACTTATTCACTGGTCTGTATCTCAATTCAGACACTTGTCACAGCTCACGCCGCTTGGTAGAACGATTCTTGCTGGTGGTTCACATGTGCCTGTTCTTGGTGTGGATCATGCACGTTTGCCATACCTCTAGATTTCTATCCCACTTTTCCCATAAATGAGAATTAATAGCATTCTGTATTTAATTGTTTTTCTGCTGATATGCTTCCAAGTATATCAGTAGCAGGCTGGCAATGAGATATTCTAAACCTTTGATATTCTACTTTTTTCTCATAATGAAAATAAACTACAGAAAACAAGCCATAAAATTTTTGGATTATTTTTTAGGACATGAGACTCAAGCTTGAAGACAAAAATATCATTAATTTATATACTTTTTCTAATGATTAATTATTGGGTACCTCATTTGGTATTTTTGTACCATTCTGGAAAATATTAGCTTTTAAAGTTAACTTAATACGTTCTACGAATAATTTGAAGTCGGTCAATTCACATGCCATGGTTAACTTTTCGAAGGCAGTATCAGTTTAAGGTGAAAAGATAAAAAATAACTTTGTAAGTGAAACTTGTAGATGGGACGTTAGGGCATTTATTGACATGTGATTGTAAGTTTAGTTATATGTGGTGATACTTACAAATTTTTGATTTGCGACATGATTTAATATTGTGACTAATTTATAAAATTTATAGCTTAGTTGCCATAGTCAGTTTATGTCATTTTGGTAAAACAATATATTGTGTTAAAATACTTGTATAAAATTAATGAGGAATTGTATAAAATTATAGAGGAAGTTTATATATATATTTGCTTTTTTTATTTATTTTTTTTACTCTATTGTATGTATTTAAAATCTGAAGAGCTACCTTTGAGTTTAATTAGTTTGCTTATGCCTCTTGTAAATATACTTGTTTTTTATTTAGTTTATATTCTATTCTTTATATATGTGTGTGCATTTATTTCTGAGTAAAGCAACAATCCGTCCATTGAAACTAAGCATTTTTACTAAATAAATTCAGAATTACTTATGTTAAAATCAGGTTTAGAAACATGTACACTCAATGATTTTTTTTATAATGCATCAATACTAATTCAAGACAGGAATTATGTGTTATGTTATCAAATTATAATTTTTTTTTATTTGAAAAGCTTTGGTCTGCTGATATGATAACGGTATATTAAATATTTGGTTATTAGCCATCATAAACTATATTCAATAGAAAGTATTGTGATGTGCCAGTTGTATTGTTGATAATCTTGTGTCTTTTGCTGTATTATATACTTATCTAACTGAAGAAAATTTGGTGCTTTTCAAAAATTGTAACGCTTTGTATAAATGTTGTAGAGCAAGCATGTCAAACTTACGGTCCACAGCAAATATTTTTTTACAACATAAATAATATCAACCACGATCCAGTTATCAAATGACAAAATAAAACATTTAATAAAACATCTTGTTACTATTGTTTAGCAACGGATTCGGAAACCCTCCGCGCTTTTGCGCATGCGCCGGCTCAGTTATTTTCATCAAAATAGGGGGAAAGTGAAGAATGGAAGGGTGATGTTTTCATCTTACTGAGCGTGATCTAACAAAGAACTCCGGAAATGCGCTCATATAACTCATTGCCTGACACCCCTTTCTGGTGTAAAATCGTCCAAAAGTGGTAGTCTCGGAATCCGTTGCTGAAGAGTACAGCACAATTTTCTAAATTTCTAATTGTACAGAATAATTAATCAAACCAATGCTGCATTGTAGCAAAAAAATACAGAAACATTTTTAACCTTAAAACTGAATCTGCAAATGATTTGCTGATTTTAAATCTTTGGTAGACAAGTTTTCTTTGATTTTCTCAATAAATATAGAATAGGTGCCTTAATGTATGCAAGTGGTAGTAATAGAGAACCAGTATGATTTCAATTTGAAAGCTGACTTTTATGAACTCGGGGAACCTAGTTGTGGGATAAGGGGCCGTTCAAATATTACGTAAGCATGTTTTTGGTATTTTTTGACCCCCCCCTCCCCCCTTGTCAGCAAAAATAAGCAA
>BGPR01005723.1:2624-28307 GCA_013235015.1 Araneus ventricosus
TGTTGTGTAAGAATTAATTAGGTACCAATTAAGCTAACAAGCATAAAAGTTAAATCAATATCAGAAAATTCAACAATTTTCAAAGAATTAAATTAGAAATATGCCAGCGATTATCATTAGCTATTAAATTATTCTTTAATCTTCTTTCTACTTTCGTTTTTTTTTCTTTCGGAATATTGAATATGCAAATAATTGTTTGGCAAATTTCTTTTTGAAATTACAAGTATGGAATGCCCGCTATTCCCTTCTTTCAGGAACATAATTCACATGCTCTTGGAGATGTTCTGAGTTCAGCATCTGAAGTTTGATAAAGAGCTTGGATTATAAAAATGACATAAGTATTCATTTAGGAATGATTGCAGTTATGTTTTAGTTTACGCGTTCTTTATTTAAAATTACGAAATTAATGCATTGCATAATAATTTTCTCCAAATTAACTGATTACATTGAAATTACAAATACCATATACTGCTTCAAGTCAAACTGTTAGTGAATGTTAAATTTATATTAATTTGATAGCGGCATCGAATCTTTATATGTCTATGTCATTGTTTTAATTGGGATAATATTTTCACTGGTTCTTCCTGTAATTATTAGACATCGTTTAGCAGAAAATGATGCTCATATCTGAAACGAAGCAATATTCATGTTTTTAGATCAATTTAAATTTATCTGGAGATACAAAATTTCAAATTAAATCCTTCATTTGAACTTCAATCAAATAAAAATATTATGACTAACTTGTTGAAAAATCTAAAGTATTTGGTTTGTATTAAGTTAGATCTTTTCTGAAATGAGTATTTTTAAAAAACTTATTTAACGTGACTTGTTTCATGTTTATAAAGATGAAATTTTGTAATCGATTTTCACTCGCTTCCTGATATGGTAGAGTTTGAAATTTTCTGTGTGCGCTTTTATAACAATATACTATTTTAATATTTTCAGAATTTCATTATGAATCAGTCTGTTATTTTAACTACATGTTGTTTCCATTGGTGCCATCTGATACCGAATTTGAAAAAATTATGTTACAAGATTCCTTAATATTTATAATAATGAATTATAAATTAAAGATTAGAAAATAGGGAATAAATAAAATATTAATAATTGCAACTTCTTAATCCACAAATAAAAGTGTCTTTTAAAAATCTTTTTTTAATCAATTCATTTTAATCATTAGAAACAAAAAGTTTGTAAACGACCCGAGAGAAATTTTCCAAAGTTCGAGGATTGAAATACAGCGAAACAGTATTTCCTTCCTTTCATCGAACCTCGTTAAGCTTTGAATCTTATACACCGAAAACAAATGATTACCACAGCCAAAAACTGACGGAACATGGATAATTTACTGTCAGACTTCGGTATACCAAACCTCAAACGAAGGCGGGTAAGCAGACAGAGACGATACAGAATTCTGATAAGAAATCTTTCCTCCCAGCAATGAAGAGCTGCAAAGAAAAATTTTGAGTCAACATAAAAAAAAACTCTCTGGAAGGATCGATAAAGAAGTTTCAAGATCAAATGAATTCTTCAGGAAAAAAATTCGAAAGATATCTACTTAGAAATCAAAGGAAGAAATGAAAGCTGAGATCGACACTGTGAATGAGGACGCTGGCTGAAGATGATAGAGTGAACGCCTTGGCTAGAAAACAAAATTTGAGCGGTCTCTAATTAGGAAGGTGAGGGCATAGGCGATGTAAAGAAACGAATACAGCAAAAACTGAAGTGGCTAAATCTTTAATGAAATATTCTGCTAGCAAGGGCTGGTGCTCCTCACGTATACGTGTGGGAGGCATAACCCCCTATCAGCCATCTTATTTATATATAAATTTTATTACGAAGTTGTAAAGTTGTTTTCCTGACATGTTAATCTTATGAAAAGAAAGAGTATTTTACAGAGGTTTTACTGGGAGCCCATGAACTCCTACCTTAGCGACAAACTTGACAACCATTTTGGCGATCTTGGCGAGCATTTGGTGACTTGCTGACAACGTTGGTGACAAAACGAAACTTCTAGAAAATACAAGAAATTTGGCCCAAGTAGCGGAAGTATTCAGAACCTTCGAGAGATTACTATGTGACGCCACTTCCTGCATCTTCACCTTGTTATTATTAACTCAAATTTTAAAGTTTTCCTTTTTTTTAGTTTTAGTCCTGCAATTTTCGTATTAGTCGTTTTTGTTCTACACTGTATATTTTTGTACATAGATTTTCCATATGTTTTTTGTTTTTGTTCTTATTTTTTCCTTTTATATAACCTAGATTAATCGTGTTACTTGTCTATTATCCGTTCCAGTATTAAGCTTCCATTTTTTTCTTGCCAATTTCATCTCACGTTTATTGTATTGTGTTATTTCTCATACCATAACTAATAATTTTTCATCACTTCAAAATTCAATTATGCCCTTTGGCCCCGTAAATCCAATCGATTCCCCATATGGCCAGTTTGTATTCAACTACACTCATCCAAGAAAGCCTCTGTGCTCTGTTGCCTTTGGACACATCGCACGCGGGTCAGGACGACTTAACGGAAACAAGGACAGATGTGAGATCAATCATGTCTCCCTACGGGAGCATGGTCTGCACTTCCTTCCACGTATACCCATTCAACTGGCAGGGAACCCCTCGGGTTCCGAGCTGGGGGGCATACAGTGGCGTTAATGTTAATGTTGGAAAAGATATAAAAGCAAGCTCTTAAACCAAGAGTCATATTTTGCATATTTTTCTCTCCTCAGACATGTCAGAGGGAGGACGTTCTAGGAGCTCGCTCAGCGGAAATACACTGTCCCCGACAGCTTATAGCCAACGATCGTACTCATCACTTCGACTGCCATCTTCTTCGAAGGATGATTATTCCAGAAAGTATACAGCCTCATGGCTCAAAGACAATAGTCACCTTTACACATCTGATTTTTAAATTTGCCAGGAAATATCTCGTAGAGAAACCCAAATTGATAATAATCAAGAATACGTACAGAATTGTCGTAAGGCAATTATTGATCTACAGAATAACGGCAGTAACGAGGCCCTGATTACTAGCAGAAATCACGAGCTTAAAGCGTATGAAATGAATATCGCTGAATGCGAAGAGGCCCTTAGTTCTTTAAGACCCTGTCCTTTAGTCAAATGTACTAGACATCATGAAATAACTAAGGATGATGAGATGGTGGAACCTGGTCAGTATGTGCTTTCTACTAATTTTTCCCCTCATAAAAATCCTAAAACTACTAAAAGTCGTCACCTTTCTAAAACAAATACAATGCTTGATGAATTTGATAAAAATGATCGTGAAACGTCAGAAAATTCAATTAAAACTGTCTCTCGCAAAAATGCAGCTAAACCGCGCGCGGAAGAAAAAAAAACTGTAATTGAAACTTTAAATAAATTCCAACTCATGGATGTTGAAGAACAGGAAAATTTAACTGAACACCCAAAAATTATCATTCCCGCAATAAATCTCAAACTATCTGATGACTATAATCTCACCCCACAGGAAATTTCTAGAAACCACCCTGAAACTACTAATAAATACGACCGTGGATATATAAAAATTTCCCCTAATTCACTTGGAGATAGAGATAAAATAATTGATTACCTAAATAAAACGAATCAAGAATATGTGCTCTCTGAAGCATCTGCTGATAGACCCATTAAAATTGTAATAAAAAACCTTCCCCCAGATCACTGAAAAGGAAAAATTTCCGAAGAACTTGAGAAAAATAATTTTAAAGTCGTTAGAATAAATCAACTTCGTAACATTAGGCTAAAAACATTCCACCCAATTTTCTTAGTAGAACTCGTAAAAACTCCTAACGTTAATGACATCTACAAAATCGACAAAATTAACTTCTTCAAAGTTAAAATTGAACAATATCGAAAAAAGAATCGTGCTACCATGTGTTTTAATTGTTCCGAATTTTTTCATAGTGCCAGGAATTGCAGGTTTCAAGCTCCGTTGCATACAATGCAACGGATTCCACGAAACTAGACTTTGCCAAATTAAAACCAAAATAGATAACCCCACTTGTATCAATTGTAACGAGACAGGACACCTCGCCTCATGGCATGGATGCCCAAATTCCCGATAATAAAGTCAAATAAACTTCCTACCTATGCTCAAAACTTAAGTCTAACATCAGCAAACCCGAAAAACCGGTAATAACTCCTGTTAACATACCTAACTCACAAGCTAAGTCCGAAGATTTCTCTGACTTCCAGAGGAACTTTAACGCTATGCGTATAATCAATGACGCCTTCAAAAGGTCCCCAAATTTAATAGAGATTAGTGAAAAGATTAAACTAGCCAAAAATGACACTGAAATATTAAATCTCCTTCTCCAATTAACTAATAATCACCGATAAAATCCACTACTTGGCATATTCCACCCCTCTCATCCTGAAAAGCAGCGGACCTCCGCCCCACCTACCACTCCACAGCTAAGCTCTGATTGGAAAGCCCACCAGCTTCATATACAGCCTTCTCCTGAAGCATCTTCAGTCTCTGCCTAGACAGCGATGAGACGCTCTTGCTCGCTGCTCCTTCTTCACTTTGCCAGACATGATCCGATGTCACGAGCTTCTAACATCTTTGTTGTACCCATCGAGGTTGAAAGTACAGGCCAACTTACTTTCAAGCCAGGTTCCTCACTCTCCAAGGATTGGAGGTAGCCCCCTGTTCGAGGGCGGGTACTCCGTGGAACTTTCCATTTCAAGAGTCTGTCAGTTGGAGTTGGGTCAGCAGTGAAGCTGGTGAACTGAGAGACATTTGAGCGCTATTGAAAGTGCTGCGACTGAGATTTATTGGTAATCTCTGTTGTTAATTTATGCAAGTGCTGTTCGGTTTCGTTACTTGTTCTACGTTTTGTTCCTCCGGAATACTCACAAAATAAAGAGTCATTTATTTTTTATTATCTTGCTTGTACATTCACGTACACCCACCGGACAACTTTTTTAATAATATCATACATTTCAGCATTTCAGTATATAAAACTCAGTTCGAAATGGTTGCTTCTGTAAGGAAAATGGAGAATACTATAAAGTTAGTTCTTCCCGAAATATTGCAAAAAATCTCTCATAAACCATCTAACCTGGAAAAAGATTAAGGTACAAACTCTTGTGACCTATAGCAAAATATTTAAAAAAGATGTCATGGAACTCCCCATCAGAAATCGAGGATCTGTCATCAAACACTGATGACAACTGTTCGAAGGTATAAGACATTTATCTTATCCAGACCTTTTGACGATGTAACGGTACCCTTTGCCCCGAAGGGTTTTGTAAATGTTTTACATGAATTTAAACTTCAAACTGTCAAATGTAAAAAAAGCTTTCATCAACTCGAAAAAATTTACTCTGATCAATATATTTCTGGAAAAGATTGCAGATTAGCTATTACAGTATATACAGGCAACGTGAATTTATCTCATCATGAGAAATATGACAAAGTAGTTTGTTTCCCAATACATACCTCTGAATTCAAGAACAAACAAGAAAGAAAATATGGAGACCAAATGAGTAAATTACGGAAAAGACATTCATTTCTGATACATTTCATAACAGGATGATAAGAGACTTATAGGCTATGCCAAAGGATACAAAACGGCCAGGTGACATCGTTTACCTCTGTAAGAATTTTTTCGAATTTTTTACTGGAGTATTAATTACATTAAAAAGAATGAAGTGACAGAAACTGACAAGTCGTTTAACCCTTAGTTCAAAGGATTCATTAAAACTACCATCTCTAGTTCATTTCTCGAAATTCCTATGGCTATTCTTTAATTATTTAACACTCGCCGGCTTCACCTACTAATCTAAAATGGTGCAAGTAAAGAATTCTTGTGGCTAGATGAATCTAAAATTTCAAGGGTGGTGGGGATTCTATCACGAAAAGAAGTCTCAAAGAAATAAAAGCAAATTGTCCCATAGAAATGCAATCTACAAGACATTGCTTCAAAACTCTCAAATTTTTATAAAAATATTTGCCATCTTCATATTTGTACCAGCTTATATTTCAAAATCAGATTTTCTGAGTTAAGAGAATGTCTAAAAAGTTTTCATTGATTGAAGCTCCCAATTTAAAAGTCGGAGAGATATTTGCAATTACATGAGAAAAAATGAAAGAAGGAAATGAAGCTGAAATTTCTATTTAAACTGAAAAAGTGATTGCAATTTGATATAAAATAATGTATAGTAAAGGTCGCGAGTTGGATCTTTTTATTTTGAGAAAAGGTTGCTGGTGAATATGGGAAAAATAATGTTAAAAAGGAAAACGCACAAATAGTAACCAAAATAATCTTTTATATAAATAGAAGTATTTCATATTTTTTAAATAATTCTTATCTAAGTTTTTCATTTTAATAACTTCCATTATATAAGCTTCTAAAGCTTTCCTTATCGGTACAAAATTTCAGTCAGCTTTCACTGTTTCAAAACATAAAAATTCAGGAACAAAAACAAACGACTGAATTAATATAAACTAGCCGCTCTCGCCGCCCTCCCGGCGGGCTCGCGGCCAGCACTCCCTTTTCTCAACACTGTCCTGGCCACCTGGCTGCTTCGAGGCTCTCAGCCACTACTTTTTTCAGTTTCAAATACTGCATGAAGATCAGTGGAATAGACAATAAAACCAAAGTAGAATTCATATTCTTTGTAGACAACAGATTCCTTTAAAATTATAAAATCTTTCAATAGACCTCATTTAGTTGTAATGTTTTGTATAACCTTTTCACGAATATTGGCATGAAAGTCTTCAGATCCATAAATGAAGTTTCCATCACCTACAATAGGTATTTTACAATATTTTTGACACACCATTGTGATAGAACTGTTGGAATCTATATATTTAAAATAATATGGTGAAACCTTCAGACAGTTCGCCAGCCCCAACCACTCGACGTATTTCGATAATTTTTATCTCATATAATTGCTTATGACATCTAGATGTGTTATCAAGAGACATATTACAAAGAGTCTTTTGGCTCACCAGCCCCTTATTTAAGAACGAAATCGAAAAAACATATAGAGATTGTATGGTGGAGAAATGTTTTTCGACTTCGTTCAAAAATGGGTGGGGTGGGAGGCAGGCGACCCTTGATGACATATCTAGACGTTATAACATTTCCATCGAAAAAACATTGTTGAAATCCGTCGGATGGTTTGGGCTGGGGGAATTTCTACAAGGTTTTCCCATAGACAACGTACAGAGGAAAAGTGGTTTTTCTATTTTGTTCGAAAATGGGGGGTTGGGGGCAGGTGACACTTGATGACATATCTAGACGTCATAATCCTTCAAATGAGAAATAAATGTCGAAAATGGTCGAGTAGTTCAGGCTGGAGGACTCGATGAAGGTGTTTTCACCGAATTATTTTAAATATATAAGGTGGTGTGATGATTAGTTGCATGTGTTTAGATCATAGTTTCTTTTAAAAATTAGAATCATAACTAAACAACTGAAGTATTCGCACTGGCACTTATTTTTGCCTACTCCCATGTATTTTATGTTATACGTGAATAATATAATTTTTATTATCAAAACTATCTCTAAAACATAAATATAAGAAATTTATCCTAAGCAAACCATCAATTCGACTTGTTCCTTCATATAAGTTGAACTTAATGTGCAGTAGACAAATGGTTCTATCAGAGTCCACTCAATCCATACCGGAACCACCTCAATGGCCAGGTGACACCTGGAGACAACAAATGTGTAAGGAGTATAAAAATAAAGGATCCTCGTGACAATTTCAAACCTAGATGAGTTATCCGAGTGGACAAAGTAATCAATAACTGTTTTGTTAATGCAGAAAGTATTGGGCTTTCTAAAAGGCAGTTCTGCAAATTCATCGCCATTGATAGTAGGTGGTAAATTTGATTGTACATGTCCATCTTTCTCTTTACAGATACAGTTGAAAGATTACAAAGTAGTATAGAGGAGGAAAAGGGGGATAATGAACCCAAAATGTGTGACTTAATCCTGCAGTCATTTTGTATAAGAATATTAAACACATAACAAAACATCTTTCGTTTCTACTTATTAATCCCAGTAAAATGGAAATATAATTCTTTTTTCTTTTTGAAATTTAAATTGCAGTTACAGAATAATATGTCTGACGTATAATTCAACTTATCAATAGATATCACACAAACATTTGTTTGATATTAGCATTTTTGGGGATATCATATATTTTTTATTTATACCTTAATCGAGAAAAAAGTCTTCGGAAACTTTACAATGAAATTTATGTGGCACTATTATTATTATCAGTCACTGATAGTTCTGAGAGAGATATCATATACACAACAAATTCTTTTATATTTCTTTGGAGATTTTAAAGTTTTATTTATTAGAAAATTGTCGAGAATAAATGTCAATATTTATTTTACGTTAATTTATTAGTAAAAATCACTCCAATACTTTAAAAATGTATTAGAATATTCCTCTCTCAGACAGTAATTTAAAACCTAAACTAATATTTAGTTAGAACTTGAATTTAATTGAAACCATGTAGACTGGGAGTTAATAAGATTTCATTTGATATATAGGGCTGTTATAATTAAAGTTCTCCTAATCAGAAGGCCTTACAACGGTGTTTGACTCCAAATGAAACAAAATTTCTCTAGTATGTTGTACAAGTGATACACTCTGTGAAAACCGGAAAAAAAGAAAGAGAAAGAAAAAAATAGTTCAAATGTCATCAATAGGTGACGCCGCAATTACCTAATGCGACTTTTGCAGATTTTATTTTGTTACTGAAGCAAAATTGAATAGTTCATTTAAGGGTTTTTTTCTTTTTTAGTTTAACTCAAAAAGCTGCCGAAATTCAATTCTGAATGTAAAGTCTTTTTTCGTGCAAAATACTATTTTTATGCACGTTTTTTTTTCAAAATTTCACAAATTGTAGTACAAATGATGCCCTCTGTAGAAACCGAAAAAAAGGCGTGCATGAAAACGGAATTTTGAACGAAAAAAGACTTTACGTTCAGAATTGAATTTCGGCAGCGTTTGGAGTTAAACTAAAGAAAAAAAAAACTCAAATGAACTATTTAATTTTGCTTCAGCAATAAAAATATCTGCAAAGTCTCCTTAGATAATAGCGCTTCGCCACCTATTAACGATATTTTAACTACTTTTTTCGGTTTTGATTAAGCGCATCTACTACATAACAGTGAAATTTTGTTTCGTTTGAAGCGATAGAATTGGCTATTGGGCCTTTTAATAGGCGAACTTTAATTATAATAACTCTGTATTTTTATTCTTCCACAAACAGTATCAACTTGTACTGAATACAAAACAGAATTCTTAAACAAAATTAAAATTCAATTTGTTTAGTTCAAATAGTTTCCATAATATGTTTACTACATCTTGAAAAATCATTGAAGTACAATTACGATTAGAATAATTGTTCTTATATTCAATATGCGCACGAAATAATCTATTCACAGTACTCAGAAAAAAACATCACAAATGCCATCCAACCCAAAGAAATAAGAGATCCCAAATTCGTGAGAAATAAGAGATCACACAAATTCACAAATCTAATTAGGAACGCATATGTTAATGTTCAGCAGATTAAATTCTCATCTGATATTTTTTTAAAGTTTAGTTAATAACGTTCGCGTAAAATTTCCTTATCAAGTGACTATCGATAAAGTTACAGAAAGTACGAGAGTTGTGAATTAACCCTCGTTCTCAAAAAATAAATTGCAGCATTTTACTATTGTGCTTAAAAAACTAAAAATAAAAATAAAGAAAAAATATGTAACGTGAAGCTTATGAGGCTTTTAATAAAAAGGAGAAGAAATAAAAAAAAAGAAAGGCAGGAAATTATGCCTCACCTCTTTGAGTCGCCTGAAATCTCAGAAGAAATCCTCAGTTAATATACCTCGTTGGGAGAATCCGAGAACATAAAAACTTACGAAGGTGAAAGAGAAATTTGACTTCTCTTCTAATCACGCTAAAAGCGAAAAAACAAAATAAAATAAATATGACAACGAAAAAAATTTAAAAAAACACCTTTTTAACTCGGATAGCTGACTTTGTTTTAGAAGATATTTTATCTCCTACTATAAAATTGAGAACTTTTTAAATAGCTTTAACAAGAAAGAAGATAACTTTATTTGAAAACCATGCGTCAACTGTAGGAGACCCATTTCGAAATGTGAAATGAGAATTCAGTGAGAGAGTTCATGTCGACTCTGATATGTCCAATTAACACCGAGTTCTGTTCATTAAAACAAATCGCCCAACGTTTATGCTGCCATACATTTTTTCTTCCTCTTTCTTCAAAACGTACAAGTGCAGGTAATTAGTTCGGAAAATAGCGGCCAAGTAGAAAAGAAACTAAAAAGTTCATAATGAAAAGGCAAAGAGAAAGAAATCGTCCATAATGACCAACGAAGATTCGCTAGTCATTTTTTA
Source organism: Araneus ventricosus (assembly GCA_013235015.1). Taxonomy (NCBI): domain Eukaryota; kingdom Metazoa; phylum Arthropoda; class Arachnida; order Araneae; family Araneidae; genus Araneus; species Araneus ventricosus. Next base: position 13,043 of record BGPR01005723.1, read on the forward strand.
ATGGTCTTGTAGCATCCTTTTTCAACTAGATAAGTGGGCTGAAAAAAATTATTTAGGATGCAGAGCTTCAGGCTGCAGAAAAATTAAAGTGCCTTCGGTGAAAGTTGCTGTAGTTGGCAGCATTTTATTTTCAAAGTAAATCATATTGGGAAGAACACTATTACAAAAACAATATATTGTGCTTGATAAATCACGTTTGATTGGTACTATTGTCTTATAGCATCCACTAAAATTACTGTTATTTGCAATGGGCAATTATCAGCAGATAAAAATATGTTTTTTCATACTCAGTTTCATTTATCCTATGAATGTTTTTAAGTGTTGTTTTATATATCCTGATTCTGTAATTCAAAACATTAAAAGTTCGAAGACTAGCTATGAGTCTTCACGAACTGCTTGATTTGTATTATCCATTTCTAATACATTCTTTGAATAAAATTTTAATTCTTTTATCTAAATAACAATCGAAAAGACGAGTGGAAGAAAGGTTTATGCGACAATTTGTAGTTCAGAAAAAGGCAACTTCTAAATCCTTTAAATGGTACTTTTCTTATAGATACACTCTACTTCTATACTGACTGCGCGGTTGCTAGGATTGATCACAAATGCATCGCTGAAAAATTCTCGGGAAGATGCCTTTGCGGAAAATCATTCTTTGGTTCGTGAATCAATTCGAAATCCAGAACAAGTTTTAAACTAATTTCTCAATTTACAATATTTACATAAAACAAGCAGCAGTGCTTAAAATAATGAAACCTGAACATTACAAGAGAGCGACTACTAAATGAGTTCTGGCAGAGCGACTGCCAGGAAACAGAATGAATACCAAGTAAAAAAAGTAAACAAATAACAGTAGCGCCTCCTAGTGGTGATACTAGTAGTTAAAGCATTGCCTAGAAAAAACACGAAACAATGCATTAATAGTGAAACTTGGATCACAATGAGTATGGTTGTTTTTCATGTTGCGCAGGTTCCAGTTTACCAGTCTAGCCATATAGATTCAATGGTTAACAAGAAATCTGCGAAATGTTTTATAGGCCTACATGTGCTGATATTGAAGACGATTCCAATCATTATAGAATATAGCAGGATGATAGGGTTTATAACACACATCATACACAGTTTTCTCCGCAACTGGCCGTTAGATAGCTCTAGTTGTGAGTGTTGATGTCACATTACTGATTACCAACTTCACGGTAATCTCAAAATGGATACAATTGTCACATAACCCCTTCTTCCACTGCCCTCTTCAGTTATCAGATGAGTAGATCCTATTATTGGCATAAGAGATACTATGCAATTTAGTATATTATATTGTGTTTCTAATATAACACCACCTTTAAGCTAGAGATTGGCTCAGTTTCAGTGGCTTCAGAATGTGAGGTTAGGATAGATCATCCAATCATTCAAAACACATAGGAACTTGGATCACAATGAGTATGCTTGTTTTTCATGTTGCGCAGGTTCCAGTTTACCAGACTAGCTATATAGATTTAATAGTTAACAAGAAATCTGCGAAATGTTTTATAGGCCTACATGTGCTGATATTGAAGACGATTCCAATCATTTCAGTCATGCATTAAAGTGCTAAACAAATTTTTACTTTTCTTATTCCCCTTTCCAATGATAAAAATGGAGAAAGAACTACATCTTGAAATTTCCATAATGCTTTCGAAATAACAGAGGCATGGGTAAAGGTAGAAGTGATTTATGGATATTATATTCAAGATTAAAGTTTTATCGAATGGTCAAAACCTGACTTATAAATTCTTTGAATTGATGGTACCTAGTCAGTTACTTTGAACGCATACAATTGAACACAATTGAATTAAAAAATATTTACTCGAAGCTGCCCATGGAATCTTAGAAATTTAAAATTTAACTGTCAAAACTGTAAACATGTAAATGAAATAATCTTTTAAATCGAATTAACCGAGATTTAATCCCATTGTTTTTAAATAATTAAAAGTTTAAAGAAGTTAGCTTAACCAACAGAAAAATTCACTAATTCTAATTTTACGAAAAAAAGAAAAAATAATTTCACATTTTTTTATTGTTATCTTAAATACTGAACACTTGCATTGCGAAGCTATTAATCCTTCTTAACTTATTCAAAATGAAAGAAACTTCAGAAAATTCAATATAAATATTTTTCTTAAAACATAACTTTCAAACTGCCAAAAAATATGTAACCCTTATTCGTAATACATACTTATGTAAGTATAACGTATTTATACCTACTTAAATATATCATATACATAAATTCGTTAGAAGTCTGGAGCAAATTAAAAAGTTAATAATTCGTAGACGAATAAAGATAAAAAGTTGTCGTTTGCATATAAAGAAATAATGAAACCAAACTTTTCTTACCACGAAACCAGAATTTATTGGCAGATCGTTTACAATTTAAACAACCAGATAGTTCTGCAATTGGTAGAGAAATGCATTACATAAGATATGATAATGAGTGTAGTAAAGGTTTGCAAATGCTTAATGTGTCGTCTACCAATCAGGAACACAGCTGTCTAACCAGGAACGCAAATTCTTCATAGCATTAAGCAACATTTCTCTTGTTTATATTCTGTCATCACATCATAAATAGTGCTTAATGCTGCGAAAAATGTTGTTCCTCGTCTAACATCTGCTATCCAGATATCCATTTAACAAATATAAGCCGTTTCTTCAACTAATGTCTTGTAATCTTACGTACAGTAATGCTCAAAAATAGAAAGCGTCTGGAGGTTTAAATTCAAAACTATGCAATAATTGTATAAACCAATTTTGAATTTTGGAAATGAAGGTATGCAAAACTAATATAGCAATTCAAGAAGTAAATATCAGTCCTTGAAACAAGCAATTCAAGTCGATGTTGGTCTGATAAAACAACTAAAATAAGCAATTCGCTGACATGCATGTCTAACAAAATAGCAAAAAGTAATTCACTTAAACGAATGTCCAAGAAAACAACAACAATTGGCATACACTGTGGGATTATTCTGTATTGTCTGATACCACCTGATTGGTTTCTTAGAAATAAAAGTAAATGACAGTTTATCTTCTATTACTTAATGATTCAGAAAAGGGGTAAAACAAAGTTTCAATGAATATGCGCCGTATTAAATCAAATGTTGCGCAAGAAAATGAATGGCCTCTTAATCTGCGATACAAATTTTACTAATTTCATTAAATAATTTTTTAAACTTCATTCCACTTACCTAATTGACTCAATAGGTTTATTAAGATTAATTTTACATCTTTAAAAATTTAGTAAAAATCACACAAAGACATTCCAGAAACAATTATTAGTTATCTTTTTCTACCCCAATTTTTGGTAATGTTAGTTTCAAATCGTTCGCTTCTTTCATATTGTGATTTATAATATATATTCTTATACCTTTAATTACATGTAAAGAATCGTAGAAAAGACTTTCTTTCATCTGTCAGACTAATTCATTTATTTTATTCAAATGAAAAAGACGGAAAGATATAAATTCTTTTAGTTCTTTCTAATGCTTAGTTTAAAATATACATTCCTCCTGAAACTATTTTAATACCAACATAGTATAAATATGTTAAAATATTTCTTCCGACAAAAATACATTTTTAAAATGTATGTTCCTGCCAGCTTATAACCTCTTCATTGGAAAGAAAAAATAACTCATTTGACGCTGATTTAAAGACATTGACGAAACTCTAAAATATTGGCTTTTATATAAACGATATATATTAACATATACCGGTACAAATAATACATTTTGAAAATTTTCAATGCAACCATGTTAGAAAAAAGGTGTATTTGAAACAGTGATAGCCTTAATAGTTTCAACAAGAGTATAAGTAATGAATTATAATCATCCCCTTTCAATACTTAATGCAATGGTGTGCAAAAATTAAGGACCTTTACCTAAAATGCGAGAAATTTGCAATTTAAACGTAAACTACGTTTCGAAATCTTGTGGTGAATCGTGTAGCATACAATCGAGTATTAAATACATTTTATACTCGAGATTCAGTCACGAGGACATCCAGGGGACCAACCAGAAATTGATAAAGACGGATTTCGGCTCACCCCGTTTCACAGGAAGTTGATAATGATTTGAAAATATCATTAATGGTTTTGTTTGCTATGTACATTGCTTGCAAACATTTTCGTAAGAACATAGAATGGATATTCCGGAAGATATAAAGGTTTCTTCAAAAAAACCCAAATTTTCCCGCACGCTTTTTGCTTATAACATGCAGAGTTTAAAACAAAATTACACGAAACTTACAGAAAATTCGTCAATATGTTACAAAAGTATTGTATTAAAATTTGAAGTAAAATTGTTGAATCTTATACTGCAAAAAATATCCGTTTTCTTTTCGGACTTTTTCCTTATATTTGACGGTTTAAAGCTGTTTTGTTAACAAAACGGTTTTTCACCGTTTTCTGCTCCAACCATAAACTGTTTAAAACCGTCAGTTCAAATTCTATTTTTCGTCATACGGTATTGCTTTCCGTACGATAACTTCCCCCTTTTTTTAAATCATTTTAATATTATTTTCTACACTTGCTCTTATTTTTCAGCAATTATTTTATGATTTTGAACATCGTGCGAATAAAACTGTGATTCAACATTATATATGCAATTGTTCTGGCAATAGTTGGCTTTTACACCACTAGGTGGCGCCACTAGAGCTATAGTGAATTTAAAAGTCAAATAGATTATTTTTACCGTTTTGTGTGAATTCCCCGCGGTCTAGTGGTTAGAGAGACTGCATGCCAACTCTCTGAAAGCCGGTTCGATCCCGCCTCGGAGGAGGTTGTAGTTTTGTCACCATCGAAATCGTCCAAGTAAGTTCAATTAAAAAATAGATTAATTAAAATTAATAATTAAGCCTTGATTAATTAATATTCCTAATTGATAATAATTAAGCCTTGACTAATTAAGATTTCTAATTAATTGACTTTCCAGATAATTCGAGAAATGATGAAAATTTCTGTTGGAAAGATGACGTCACTCACTTCAGTTCACATAAGCACGTTTCAACTCAGTCGATGACGTCACTTTGACTGCAGGAGGAAAACATCTCAACTCCCCCACTAAGCTACATACTACTCATAATTTTTATGGAGAAAACTTGATCTCATATGGTAAAAAACCGTTGTGACTATGGATTTTCTTCGTAACTTTTACGGAAAAAAATTGTTCTTGTATGGTAAAAAACCGTTGTGCATACGGATTTACTTCGTAACTTTTACGGTTTTGCACAACCAACCCAGCTGCCAGTTTAAAACCGTAAATTTTACGGGATTTTTTTACAGTGTAGAGGAAATATGAGTATTTGTACTAAATAGTTTTTACTGCGCATATGCGAGACGTAACATAATTTTTTTTGTAACTTCAAAGCCATCCAGATATATAGAGCAACTTATTTAAAACTTCCATATGAATAAAATTAAAATTCAGAAAGATATCGACATTTCAGTGAGGTGAATCTCAATTTCTCTTTAAGAAAAGCTAAATGATGAGGGTTCATGCACAAAGTGATATATTTTATGCTTGAAATTTTCGAATGATTGTCAACGAAATGCGATTTAAGTATTATATTTAATTTATAAATATACATGGATATTAAGGATATTCAACTTTCCTAAAATTCAATGTTAATGTTCGAAGATTCAAGTTTCGAAAGTATCAATTTGTGAAAAACCGCTCATCACTTAGCTTCTCTCAAAAAGAAATTTAATTTCACCTCACTGAAATGCCGACATCTTTCTAAATTTTAACGGGATTCAACTGGAATTTTTTTAATGTACTCTATATATCTGGCTTCGGCGTTATAAAAGAAAAATTACGCTATGTCTCGCACGTGCGCAGTAAAAAATTATTTAGTACAAATATTAATATTTCTGCTAATATTGAACGTATTTATTTCAAATTTTAATAAAATATTTATGTAACTTATAGCCGAGAGTTTTTGTGAGTTTCGTATAATTTGAATGAAAACTCCGCATGTTATATGCATAAAACATGCGGGAAAATTTAGGATTTTGTAAAGAAACCTTTGTATCTTCCCGAACATCCATTCTATGTTTACAAAAATGTATGTCAGCAATGTGCATACATACATTTAGCAAACAAATCCATTAATGAAAGTTTCAAATAATTATCAGCTTCTTGTGAAACGGGGTGAACCAAAAATACTTCTTCAATTTCTGGTTGGTCCTCTGAATGCCCTCTTGACTGAATCTTATTCGATTGTATGTTACGCTTGTCTCTACAAATGATTTCGAACCATAATTTTCGTATTAATTGTAAATTTCTCTCATTTTACGATACTGACCTTAATTTATGCACACCAGTGTATATTAAATCATAACTGTGAGACATTTATTTATACAAACACATTCAAATCCTCTTTTTCAGTAAGACATACATTAAACTGCCTAAATTAATTTTCGTTATTATAAACAATTATATTAAATAATCTAATATTTATGTTTTATTCTTCATATAGAACGAAATTTTTATGAAGAAAGCATCTATGATTAAATAATAGATGTTAGTTATGATAAATTTCATTATAGTTTTTTTTATTAAAATACGTGTTATTATTATTATTGGTGTTTTTTGTTTTCTCTTGTTACGAGAAAATACAGGAAATATAAAAACGAAAATAAAAATATATCACTCCTTGTAACTTATATTTTCAGATGACTTTAAAATTTAATTCTTTATTTGCATTTCATAAAAATCGATTTATCGCGGGAAAAAAACTGCAAATACTTAGAATAATGATGAATATATTTCTGAAATGACATTGCTATTCCATTATTAATCAACGTATAGAAAATAAGAACTCGGAAAAGATTCACTCAGTAGAGTTATATCTATTTGTTCTTGGTTTCAAATTATTGAAGTTCTATCAAATATAACACAGATTGGCAACCAAGTATAAATCCTAATATAATGAACTGGATGTTAGAATTATCTAATTAGTATGACATTAAGCAGCTATTAAAAGTTGTCTTTTAAGTGCAACTGAAGCTAAAGGCATGACGAAGTCGGAAAGTCATAAATTGGTAATTAAAATGATGACAAAAAAACTTCATGCGCATAATCAATGCATCAATTAAATAAGCAGCCTGCTTTTAAAAAATTCTCGTGAAGCTGACGAGTGAAAATTTTATTTTATTTTAAAAGTCGTTCATTACCAGGTTCACCAGAAGCTTTCTAATGGTGAAAATTAATCAAGAGTTTTTTTATACTCCATTTCCCGTCATTAAGCGGAAAATTTTCTGTTGTTCTGAAGCGTCATTTAGCAAAGAGCAAACACTGATTTTTGGTGAAAAAATTCTCTAAATGGTAGGTGAGGATGTTGAAATACTCCGCTAAGTATAGGTGCAACTGACTTTAAAAACGTATTTTGTTGTCCTGAAGCGGCCATGATACCCAGTTTGCCTCTAAAATAAACAGGAATACGTTGAAAAAATTCGCAAAAATATAAAGCCGTTACATGTTTAAAAGTTCGATCAAAAAAGAATATATTTATTTGCTATTAAAAGGAAATAGTAAAAGCTCAAGCACATAAATGGCCATGACAAAAACTCGTGTTATTTTCTTGCCTCAATAGCCGTTAAAGAGAAAACAATTCTTCTCATCACACACGTGGAGTATCTTGAATTATATTCATATGGAGGGTTCAATTTTTATTGCCAATTTCTTTTGAGAAAGAAGAATTTTTACTTATTATGGTTTGCTCTAAGAAATCATTACATTTTCATTTATTGTTGCATATTGTTTAGAATCATGCCAAAAAATAGGGTAATGATCTGGTTGCAGAATCTCGGATCCCACGTTTCAAGACCCGCTTCAACCGAAGACCCGCCTTGTACGTGGCATATTGCTCGTTAAATCTGTGGGTGAAACTTCTCCCCTCAGGTGTGGTGTGGAAGTGTAGAGAGGGAGGTGTCCACTTCGTCATCTTACTACTTTCAGAAAATTTAGAGAATGTTGTGTCGCCTCCAATGTTGTTCTCGCCATCAAATTTTGTTTCAACAAAACGAGGTCAGTCCAAAATAGCCCACACACAGCTTCAAAACTGAACATTAATGTAATAAAACTATCAAATCAGTTACATCTGGTTTAATTTCTTTATCAAATTTATATGAATATCATCTCTAAGAAATAGCAATCATCTCATATATAAGAGGAAATATTTGATTATTATTTTGATATAAAGAAATAGATTCTCGCATAAGCTATTCTGCATAAAGTCAAAGTAGACAGTATTTTAATATAATAGATTAGCTGTATAGGTAAAATCACTCTTCGATCTATTAAATAAAATCAAGAAAACAATCAAGAAAATCTATCCCTGACACAGTTCTTACACTCTAACCACTATGTAATAATACATCAACGTAAGTGTAATCGCCATTATAAAAATTAAATTTTTATTCACCGGATTACAATTGAATTTTAGAGCAAACTTGAATGGGCAAATGCGCCTCGAAACAATGTTGTATGAAGTTAAACCTTCTATCTTAGCTCCGAAACTATACTCTATACTATTGCTTATTCATCATTATATATTCAATTGGAGAAAGAATAATATATGAATGTAGCAACAAATTTCTTACAGAAAAGTGATATCCTAATCTCAATAAAAGAAGAGACAATGCGATTGAAACTTGACAAAGAAATGGAGGTTCAAAGGATCAAACAGCATTCACACATACCTGGAATAAATCCTACTTGATCCTTTAAGATTGCTGATAGATTATTGATAAAATCAAACTTACCTTTCGCTCAAGATTTGCTTGATCCTCTAAGACTGCTGAAAGGATTGTGATACATTCAAACACTTACTTTTCTTTCAAGATGTATCGAATTTAAAAGCGATGAAGGCTTCCATTTATTTAAAGTGGAAAAACAGCTTTATGCTGTTTAATTAAATAAAATCATCAAACTTTCTTGCTCCCTCATCTAAATTGTTTCAACTTCACACAAAGTCACCATAAGGACTCAAAATTCAAATATGATCTGAAAACTCGCAGCAAATCGAATTTGAAAAGAAATCTGAAACATCAAATAATATAACTGAATAATTTCTAATCCTTTCAAATGTACATTTGTTTTATGACACAACTAAAATCCCCTAAAAGATGTGGAAATTCGAGACTATTTGCGTGGTAACAAGCTAAATAGTGAAAATAGAGGAGTACTACAAGAAGTACCATAAACACTAATGCAGCAGGATAACTCTTAGACGATATAAATATGCATTATTCTCAATGGTTCTGAAATGGAATAAGATTGGTTTCTAGAAAAATACATTTTTAGTTTTAGAAAAAACTTTCATTCACAAGACACTAATCTAAATAAAAGAATCTTAAAAAAATAGAAATGCATTCTTGTTTTGTGGTTAAAAAAGAATTTATGAATCTATTTAAATAAATACACATTATTCGTTGGAGAAAATTCATATACAAGACTCTTGAAAGCTGACACGCACAAAGAAAAGACTTACTTGTTTTTGCTTAAATCTTATTTCAGAATAATTTGCCTTATCGTTTTCTAGTCGAATCTAAATTCCATTTTAAAATCATCCCTCTTTAAAACATAAAACGACAAGAATTCTTCTTTCTGTAATAAATTATGATAAGTGAATACTGATTCCTTTCACAAAATCTCTGTTCTTACTATTTCATGTCAATTTCTTTTTACTGCTGATCCGTGGTTATTTTAGGAACATCTGTGGTGAATAAGGACATGTACTTTATAAAATTTTATGAATAGATTCAACTTTACCACATGCTATGTTAAAATTTTAGCTGAAATGAAAACATGATTTTTTATTCCAATAAACTGTTTGAAGCGAGAATTTACCGTTAGGATATGTGTACTTCATAAGGAAACATTCGATTTATTTGGATTTTTCCTTCTTGATAATCCTATCTTTTTCATTATGCTGTTGTTAAGATAGGGTATTAAATTACAACTTTGAATTCTAACACATCTTTCTTATTTATTTCCGTTTGATTCTTTGTTTGCAGCAGTGTTCCTTTTCAAAATATTATGCTCAGTTAAAAATTAGCTCATTTTGTAAAGTCAGCTCAAAGGCCGCAGTTTTAAACGTTTTACCGCGAGTTTCGTTAACTTGTCAAATTTCTTCTAAAACTGCTGTCCAGTTCTGAATACTCATTCTTCAGAGACAATTTGGAATTCTGAAAATAATTAGTTGCTTGAGTTTGAGGTCTTGGATTCATAATTTGAACGCATGTGTATACTTCCAAAAATGCTTTCTTTAGAGCGATATATCTCTAAACAAAGACTGGCAAAATAAAAACAACAGAAAGACATGGCTGGCGAAACTTAAAACAGCACAATGTAAGCTTCGACTTCATAATAAGTGAACAACAAAGATGCGAAACGAAGCGATGAACTCCATCCAAGGCTAACCCTAAAGTGAAAGGATGGCTTGGACTTCAGTCCAATTAGCCATCAGATAATCTTATCAGAGTACTTCATTAAAGGCCATCCACTTATCTTTGTCGAGTATTTTAATCAAGTTACTTGTGAACACAAGCAGTAGTTCTATTAATGCAAGTTTGGAAGAAGATAATAGTGTTCCTTTGAAGTGTAAGAATAATGGATTGTAGAAGGTGCAACAGCATAAGTAGAGAAGTTAATTACATAGCATAAAAGACGGGGGTTGTGTCTCTTTTGTTAACGATTGAAGCTACTTCTAATTTATGACTGTTTTGCACTTTTAAACTTTAGAAAAGTTGCAAATGTGAAATTTCCTTGAAACAAGTGACGTTTCACAAAACAGAATTAACCAACAATTGATAAGGTTTGAGTGCGGATGGACTCTTCGTTTTTCATCAAAACGAAAGTAAAGTGTAACTGTCTTTTACGTTTAAATCTCTTAAGCAAATTTTATATTCATGATTGTCACTTTCAAAACAGAGGTCAGGAAACTGAAATTCCAGACTCATTTTTAATTACTAATCCATCTGTCTAATTGGGATCTGGGAGTTTACTTTTTGTAATCGTCTTATTGTCCCACAACTACAACTGAAAAATAAAAGACTTCCTGTCTCAACCTTGAAGATTGAGCTTACAAGTCTGTAGAAAATATGAAAATAGAAAATTATGAAAATTGTTGATGTAATAATTGATATATAAATATCAAACAAATAATGTAGTTTTTATTGATTATAAATTTTCAACTATCAAGTCTTGACACTTCAAATCGTTAATTAAATAATAAGTCATAACTTGACTGGTTTCTTAACAAATTAATAAAAAAAGAAATAATTAAACTAAAAAAAAGAAAAAAAGCATAATAAAACAGTTTTTACTATTTTCAAAATAGTTTATTAACTCATCACAACTCATCAACTTTCTCAACCAGAAAGTATTGATGTCACAATTTGTGTATTGAAAACATTTTTGAGAACTCAAATGTACATGTATTTGCATACAAGGAATCCAAATTAAGAAACCATGCAATAATCAATATTAAATCAAATTATTATAATTGAATAGATTTTTCAATAATAGCTTACTGTTTATTGAGAAAATGGAAATAGGAAAATTTTGGGTGAAGATTTGAATGGCTTGGATAAATATCGACCTTCATTTGAATTTTTGAAATAGTTTATTTAAAATTTCAGTGTTATTTCAATTATTTAATCTTTTTAAGGGATCTTCAAAAGCAACCAGACCAAGAAATCATGTCCAGAACTGAAATCTCTATTTTCATCCTTTACGCAGTCCTTACAATAAATGAAAAAATTTCGTTAAGTTAGTTTCCCTTGTTATGTTTACTTAATAGAGACAGATGCATGAGCTTTCGAAATGGCCTCTAAATTATAATATGTAATTCATTTGGATTATAAGAAGACACAACGTAAGAAACTTTGTTCCTTTGAAGAAAGAATGATAATTGTTCCAGTTTCTTAAATGTTAGGTGGACGAAATTAAGGCAATCCATATTTCGCGCTAAATGTTGGAAACAAAACTGCATCTTTGAGCCATTTATAGATGTTTTCCTTCTTATAACCAATTAAAATGTCAACTTTTAAATAAAAGATTATTAAAAATTTGAACAAATTTCTCTATTTAGAATGAAATGAGATAATGAACTTTAGATTTGAAGAAATTTAAGTGATCTTTAACATTTTCATATTGAGAAGAAATATATTTTCTGAGAATTGGACGAGATCTGTTTTTAAAATTATTAATTTGAGTCATGTCTTACTGATTTTGACCAGATCTGCTAACAACTATGCTAAAAATGTGAACTGAAGGCAACTTGTTTGCCTAACTTCAATGCAATAAAATATTTTAACACATTTCACGTATTGGCTTGTGGGTTATACTGTCGGTTCAGAAAGAATTTTTTTATTTTGAAATTTGCTCTCATTTAATGATAGTTAGATTAATTGTTCCATATATATGCAACTTGCCGTTATTTTACTAGCTTCTTAAAATCTTTCGATGAAACAGAGGTATTGAAAGCATTGCTATTCAATGATTCTTAAGAATATTGCAGTGTGCATTTTATTCGGATCTGATTCGGTTGCCATAATATTTAAAGAAACTGCATTCTGAAACAATATTCTTAATTTCCCTAATTACTTTCTCGTATACGAATTATATAAAGAGAAACTATTGTAAACGTCAAAAAATTCAAACTCGAGATTTTGAGAAATCTCCACGTTTTAGACCTACCCGAGTCCGAAAAATACAATTTTGGAATTATGTCAGTCTTTTTGTGTGTCTGTCTGTGAACATGATAACTATTAGAGGTATAGGGATGAAATTTGGTATGTGATCTTTGCACATAATTTGTAGGAAGCATAACAATAGCGAAATTAAAAGAAGTATTAATCGGCAATTAGAAAATAAAACGAAAATAATTTTTTTTCAATTACATAAAAAGTATCAGTTTGAAGTTGGTGCAACAAAATATTTCACTTCACAAAACTTATCAAATCAAGTAAAAACCACTTCACTGAATGAGGTTTTAGTTGAGGAACATTTTAAAAAGTATGTCATATTAAAACTGTGTGAGTGAAATTCTATTTTGGAGTTTATGTATCAAAGAAAGCAAACTTTGTTAACTACAGCTTTAATAACAGAAAAAGGTTTACATGATTAAGCGATTTGATGGCACAATTAAATTAGTTTGATTTTCATAACAATGAAAAGTATTGTTGCAAATCATAAAAAAATATTGTTTTAAAAAATTTATTAAAAACAAGGGGAAATTAGTGCGACAATTAACACTTTGGAAACGGGACTCGTAAAAATACGATTTGTTTTGATTTCGGACTAACCCAACGTGAGGTTCTTTATTCAAAAATTTGATTTCCGTAGATGAGAGTGAGCTAAAACAGCATACCTTGATTCTGGCGCTATTAATTCTCTATTGAAGAGGACAGATTCAGAATTATGCTCTTCTAGTCAAGAAGAAAGAATGGTCATAGAGGCTGTGCTGTTGCTATTGAATTCACTGCGGCTATGAAGATGTTTTCGTTTTAGCGGGAACTGTTAGTTTTTGCATAGCATATAAAGAATCACTTTTGTTGTGACTATTCCTTTCATGAATGAATTCTTTAATGAAAAAATCAACACAAAAATAGAAAGTATTAGGTTTTTCTTAGAAAGAAAGGGAAGGACAAAGGGTAAAATTCTTAACAGCTTATTAAAAAAAAGAAAGAAAGAAACAGGCGTGTCTGTAATTTTGGTAATGAATAAAATTTCTATCTCAGCAAATACGTAACGAACGTTTTTAATGTTAAATAATATTTAGAACAAAGCAGCGCATTGTATTTGGATACTAGCTAAATAACGTCGAAAATAACAGTACATTTTGAAATTTTTATAACTTTTTGAAAACTCAATCACCTATTATGAGTCTGGAAATTTTATTCATGTTAATGGATTTTTTCTATTAGTGATTTATTATGAGAATAACATCACTTTTCATTTATTTATAATCAAGCTGAAAACTATTATAGAACATTTTTGTTAACTCGTAGTTGATATACAGTAAAGCACCGTTTATACGTCTTTCAAGGGACTGACGAATAGCGACGAATAAATGAAAAGATGTCTAATCGAAATGAATTACAACACATATTAATGCATCGGGACTGTGATGAAACGACCTATAAATGTAATCGACGTATAAATGAGAAACGTATAAACTCCGCTTTACTGAACATTGTTTGACCATATCTTTCTGCATGGGTAAGAACAGAATTTCTTCTTTGAAAATCCGTTTATGGAGATGTTTGGAATTTCTTTACTTAAATTTTGGTTTCGTAATAGAGTATTGTACATATTGTAATCTGGTAGGATTCGTTTTCATAAAAGATAGCAATTACCTAATGTTAAAAAGTGGGGAAATAAGTACACTAACTATTTTTTCAAATTTCCGCTTTTTTGGACATTAATTTTAAGAAGGTTTGACCTTATTTTGCTATTTTGAACAGACAACCCTGAATACTAAACCGAATGGCCTACTAAAATTGGAGAGTGCTATCTGGACATGATTAAAACAAACTGTTTTAATCATGTTCTTGTTCGCCAAGTGTGTACGCAGCTTTAGGAAATACCGTAAGTTTCTGGCGCTCGTTGTATCCCCCCCCCCTTGTTAAGCGTATGCGAGAAAGTTTCGGGGCGACTACTCACGCTGGTTTTTGCGTCTTTACAGATGTTGGAGTCACCATCTCATAACGCTTTCTAATATATTAGTATGGTTACATTCGTACGATTTAGATGAGCTAATATATACGATTTTGTTTAGTTCCAAGAAAACCGCTAAGAGGCTTGTCACTTTGTTAGCAAAAGATTCTTTTCTTTTTAACCCCATCCATCGTCTGTTTAGACATGTACCATATATTGGACTCTTTTATTAGAGTCTTTTCTTGTATTACTTATTACCTACCCTCTCTAAGTGCAAACTTCAAGCCGCAGTTCAGTGAACTATTGGTACCGAATGACAAATTTTACTATTCGAATTTCGAGAAAACTATTTTTGGGGATCAGAGATCAGATGGCAATATAGGAAATGTAATCGTAATGCGATAGATGGTATTGTTGGGGAACGTTCACGCAGGAAAATCATCATACTGAAATCGCTCGCAGATTTAATAAGATGGAAGGTTTCACAAATTTGAGGTTAGAAGATATACATCGAGCATGTGGAGCTTCTGATTGTAACGGGCGTGCCGTTGTGCTCCTGTACTGAGAATGCTACC